>CM059189.1:23590506-23893140 GCA_030323885.1 Branchipolynoe longqiensis
TTCCCCATGCCCGTTCCCCTTCCATCTTCCTCCTTTTCCCAAGTTCTCCTTTTTCTCGCCATCGTTACCCATTCCCCTTCTCATACTCCTCCCATCTCAACTCCGCACCCAACAACCCCACCTCCTCAACCCCAACCACACTAGGAGTGGGACGTAGCTCAGGTCGAAGTGTGTCCACCTGTGAAGATGTCGGTCATCCTATCGATCCTGCTCAGTGGACCCATTTGCAGTTTGGGCTATTTTCCGTTCCAACCAGCGATACACAAGTGGTTCATCAAAGGCTGTGGTATGTGCTGCCCTGTTTGTGGGAAAGTGCATATAAAAGACCCCTTGCTGCTTATCAGAAAGAGCAGCCTATGTGGCAGCAGTGGGTTTCCTGCAAAGAAATATGTCAGAATGACCATATGTTAGACGTCCAATAGCCGATGATAGAAATTGATGTGTTCTGGACACATCGTTAAATAAAACAAACTTTTTTTTCCAACCCCACTCATTCTTTGCAATTCCCTCAGAACCTCACCCACACACTCACACTCCACTCTTATAACCTTACACCGCCAGCCTACAACCTACCCACCAATCCACCAACCCACCCCCACGTCCCCACATTCACCCACCCACTCATCTACCCGCCCAAACACCCCTACAACAATACCGTACAAATAACCACCCACTGAACCTTCCACTCAGTCTAAAACCATATCTAGGAAACCCGAGATCTGTTGGTTCCCTTCAATAAGCAAACACATATTACCTTCAAACCTTTGTATTCCTCCCCTGACTTGCCTGCAAATATTGACTCAGTAGAATACACGATTTCCACGATGCATGCGCAGAGCGTAATCCAGACTGGACTTCTGGGTCACGCAGTGTGCAAAGAGGCAATTGAGGCTCTGTTAACACTGGCTTCATATTGAGCAACTGACGCAGTCTTTTCAGCACAAATGTGGATTTATAGAGAAAACATACTTACCATTATTTTAATCATTTTTTATAATTATAGCTCTATGGATTGATTGATTGATTGAAAAGCTCGATCATCAGTGTAAAACAACACAGTGACACACAATCGACCCACAAGATGAGTGTCGTTGCCTATCACCAGGTATCATACTATTACTAGTCACGGAAATCGTGTATTAGGCGAAAACCCATGTTAAGGTGGCCATGCACATACCGATTTTCCAGATTCAGACTAAGCCAAGGCGTGCTAGTTTGAGACTAGGTTGGATTTTGCTGTTGGGAATCGAACCACCGAACAGACCTAGAAAAAAGTCAGACGCTCTAACCACTCCACCGGAGAGAACAGCACATATATCGTTATTATGTACTTAACTGGTTGTGGTATATCTAATCGGGATCATGGATTAAGTGTTTGCATGTATATTTAGGTGATATTCTTTGTAGTTTTCTATGCAGAGTGATATCAGTACAGTCTTTGATATCCATATGTGAAATGATCGATCCAGAACGAGGCTGGTCCTGCAAACAAGTGTTGTTTAGTTTCAGTATTGCAATACTGTTCGAAGTTTCTTACTTAAGTCAGAACAAAACAGACGTTACAAAACACTGTTGTGTGTGTAAACAGTTTATTCATCAGAATATACATTTTTTCAGCGCCGAGGCACTGGTCTTTCAAGTTTCAGCCGTTTAGATTATATTGTAAATAGGTAGATCAGCGGGTACTTAGATAGGGCATATTAGTAGATTGTGAAGAGGGTAAGTGTGTTATTGACAGATTTTATTCGATTATACAGCTTTAATAAATTAAAAACAAATTAACACTTTATCATAGAATGAGATATTTAAGTCACTTATGAAAATTAAAATGTCTTCTTGTTTCTTTTATTAGAATATTGATGTATTTTAGGTGCGTTTCCTCTACCCTATTATCTAGGATATTCTGCATAATCACGTATTTACAATCACGCAGCTCTACTAAATTTAAAACAAATTAAAACTTTATTCTCATAGAATAATATCGTGAAGTCACCCAGGATAATCGTGTTGTTTAATGTTGTTGTCTTTAATTGGAATATTATGCATTTCACCTGAGTTTCTTATGCCTAGTATTATCTAGAATATTCCTCAGAAACCAGTCTTTTCGATTACGCAGCTTGAATAAATTTAAAGCAAATTAAAATATTGTTATCATAGACAAATACCTTGAAGTTACCCAAGAAAATCGCGTTGTTTAATTTTATATATTTGTTATTAAAATATTTGAGGTGCGTTTCCTATGCCCTATTATTTGTGAAATATATTCTCCATAATCCGGTATTTTCTTATACAATGAATATGGAGTTATTAGCAAAAGTACAAAGTATGTATTTATAGCAGTTGACCAAGAACACAGTTTTGGTATGTGCATAATATGTGTATAAAAAACTTGACTTATTATAGAAAAATACCTTGAACTCACCCAGGAAAATGGTGTTGTTTATTTATTTCTTATTAGAATATTGATGTATTTGAGGTGCGTTTCCTATGCCCTATTATTTGTGATATTCTCAATAATCCGCTATTTTCTTATAAATAGAATATGGAGATATCAGCAAAAGTACAAAGTCTCGATTTATAGAAGTTGACCAAGAACAAAGTTTTGGGATGTGCATAATAATTAGTATGCATCTAAAGAACTTGACTTGTCATTGAAAAATACCTTGAACTCACCCAGGAAAATGGTGTGGTATATTTATTTTTATTAAAATATTGATGTATTTGAGCCGTGTTTTCTCCGCCCCCCCCCCCAACCCCTAGCCCCAATAATAGCCGATGTTTACTTTTTGTTTTAAACAAACAAACAAAATGAGCCGTGTCCCCCCCCCCCCCCCCCCCCCACACCTCCCAATAATCGCCGATGTTTACTTTTTGTTTTAAACAAACAAACAAAATGAGCCGTGTATCCTACGCCCTATGATCTGTGATATTCTCCACAATCCTGTTTTTCTTCAACATAGAATGTGCAGATATTACAAAATGTAGAGAGACAGTATTCATCGCAGTTGACCTCGAACAAATTTCTGGGATGTGCATACTAATATTAGTATGCATATAATTATAAAGAACTTATGCTCAAAACGCTTAGGTGGGTATGTACTGTATGTCATGTAGAGGCATCTACCAGCATCTACCAGAGCTGCTGTTAAAAAACAACACAACCAATGATATCCCAATCACACTACTGCTTGTGACCACTTGTGACCACTTTGCGACCAGACAACAAGATTGGTCGCAAAGAGGTCACAAGTGGTCGCAAAGTTGTCGCAAAATGGTCCTTACTCATCGCCAATATCCTTGCGATCATTTTGGTCGCAAGGAGGTTGCAGCTACTGCACTCAAACTCAAAGCCTCCTTGCGAACAAAATGGTCACACGGCAGTCACCGACAATTGCTTAGGTCACAAGGAGGTCACTGGTGACTGTGGATTCTTTGGTCCAAAGTGCTCGCAATGTGGTCGCAAATGGTCGCAAGCCATAGTGTGACTAGAGCTTTATGGAGGTAGGCCTACTTCAGAAAAACCAATGGCGTTTTATTATACATAGGCTATGTGGTCACTATCTAATTAATTAACAGCTACTTAGGAATGTCTACTTGTATGGCGTCTATTTGAGCATCATCTACCTGCGATGTAATCAACAGATTAAATTAAACAGTTATGTTCAGAATTAATTTTATTTCATTAGATATACAGTGAAACCTCTCTATACCGAACCTTCAACAGATCGACCACTCCCCTATATCGATCGCTTTAATTGGGTCCCAAAAATACTATTTTAAGGATATTCTCACTCTCTAAAGCGACCACTTCCCTAAATGGACCACTTAAAGTGAGCCCCATGGTCGGTCGATTTAGAGAGGTTTTATTGTACATAGCTTGTAATAGTATATGACGATATGTATATATATATATATATATATATATATATAAAGTATCTGCCAACGATATATTTAAATATATATATATATGTATAATTAATGTATGTGCCAAGAAGACCTGAAACGCGGAGAACGCTACCCACGCCATATATATATATATATATATATATATATATATATATATGTATATATATATATATATCAGCGTGCACCGCTCACTGTTGACGTTCTCACGCTATGACAGGTAACGCCAGGTAGACCGCGTGGGGTGAGGTTGGAGGTGGAGGTGGAGGTGGGGTGCGGATGGGGGTGGGGATATGGGTGGATGCTTGTGGTGAGGGGTAAGGGGGGGGGGGGAGGGAGGTGGGAGGTGATTGACCTGATAACGGGAAGGGGTTTACCCACAGACGCTCACCTTTGACCTCCTTACAGCCACCGCTCACCCATCCATGGCCGCCCGCCTCGACTTCTGTTTTACTAACGATTCGGCGTGCGCATGCGCAACCGGGGTGTTGGTTGGTTGTTGGAGCTTTACGTCCTGGCAGCATTTAAGGAAATTGGTTCAGTCAGGTAATAATTAGGGTAGAAGTAAAGCACTATTGTTGTACATTAACGGCTACCTCTATTTGAGTCACTAATGGATATAGTTGTTTGTTAATTAGGGTTTAACATCCTGGCAACATCTATGGTCAAATCAGAACGAATATTGACTTGTGACAGTGTGCACTCATATTGACTTTATAGTGCTGCCCCACTGGGAAATCAGGCTGCTGGCACCATGACCTGATATCCCGCTCATTCACATTATCCTGACACTGAGCTAACAAGTCATTGCCCTATGCTATTATTGTCAAGCGCCAGGCTAGGAAGTGACAAGTATCAATTTTATAAGTAATTGGTTTGACTCGACTGGGAACCAAACTCCCCGATGTTCTACCAATTTGGCCACCACACCCGGTAGCCGGGAAGAGCCCATGTCCTCACCACAAATATTACCTGTCCATCCTACCGGATGCGATAGCCTAATCGGTAAGAGTGCTGGATTCCCATCGGAAAAGTCAGGAGTTTGAATCCCAGCCAAGTCAAACAATTGACTTATATAAAATTAATACTTGTCACTACATAGCTTGGTGCTTGGCATTACTGGCAAAGAGCAAGTACTGGTTAGCTCAATATCAGGATAATGTGAATGAGTGGGAAATTGGCAGCCTGGCCTCCCAATTGTGCAGCACTATAAAGTGTACACCACTCAAGATGCACCTATTATCCTGATACTGGTATGACCACCATGTTGGTGTGGTACGATACAACAGGAACAACATGCCTTTACCCTGGAGTGGGTCTCGAACCCACATTTCTGGTATTCCCTGTTGAACTTCCTGTTCTTACCAATGAGTGTAGCTATAGGCTCATTGGTCAACCAACCTACCCACATATATGTCTGTATGTGGCAGTTCACCTCGGGAAGTGGCTGAAACTCATTACGCTATATAGATATTGTACTTAGTAGTAGTCTGTACTGAGCTCTCAGGCAAAGAACCACATAGAGAGGTTAGGTGTGGATAGGGTGATTGCATCAGGGAGTGTAAGTGGTGAAACGGTTAGCACACTAGCCCAGAATGCAAGAGTTGTGGGTTCGAATCCTGGTCTAGGCACATTTTCATCACACCCTCCCATCATACGCATTACACTGGTGTCATGTACAAGGTATGCTTTGTGTGGTTGTTGAACCTACCCCGTGTATGTATATAACTTATACGTGCATTGCCTGTATGTATGTAATCGTAAGCATTAAAGAATGTATGGACGAAAACCATTTAAAAGACTTACAATTCCAGGAGGGCCTAGTTTAGTCATCTACACTGACTTCTCAAACAAGGAGCCACAAAGACAGATGGGTGTGGATAGAGAGAGTCTAGATGGTGTAATGGTCAGCACACTGCCACGAAATACAAGAAGTGTGGGTTCGAATCCTGCTCTAGGCGCACAATATTTACCATTTTCATCACACCCTCCCGTCATACGCATGACACTGGTATCATGTACAAGCTGTGTTTTGTGCGGTTGTTGAACCTACCCCGCGTATGTATATAACTTATAAATGCATTGCCTGTATGTATGTAATCCTAAGTGCGAAAGAACGTATGGACGTAAACCATGTAAATGACTTATAATTCCAGGAGGGGCTAGCTTAGTAGTCTACACTGACTTCTCAAACAAGGAGCCACATAGACAGATGGGTGTGGATAGAGAGATGAGCCTAGGTGGTGTAATGGTCAGCACACTACCACGAAATACAAAAGGTGTGGATTCGAAGGAAACTTGCTCTAGGCCCAATATTTCCCATTTTCATCATTCTATTTACATTCTATGTTGTTATATTGTTGCTTTCATACCCTGTGAGGGGTCGATATAATACAACAAATTAAATCATTGTCATTGTCAATCATTGTCATTGTCAATCATCACCCCACCCTGTCCCTATAATATTATTTGTAATAGTATTTGGTGAGCGGGACATAGCTCAGGTGGCAGAGTGTCCACCTGTGAATATGTCAGTCATTCTATTGATCCTTGTCAGTGGACCCATTTTCAGTTTGGGTTATTTTCCATTCCAACCAGTGGTTCACATGTGGTTCATCAAGAGCATATAAAAGACCCCTTGCTGCTTATCGGAAAGAGTAGCCTATGTGGCGGCAGTGGGTTTCCTTCCAAATAAATATGTCAGAATTGCGATATGTTTGACATCAAATAGCCGATGATAAAAATAAATGTACTCTAGAGGCGTCGTTAAATAAAACAAGCTTTACTTTTTTGTAATTGTATTTGTTAGTAAATGTTGGATTTCGGCGATGTTGTAGTTAAACACCCCCAAGCTGCCAACACCAAACACACGCTAAGGGCACTCGGCATTTCCCAGCCGTCAACGAGATTTCAGATTATCCATGGCGACATTCATTTGACCTAAATGACGGGCCTTCCTGGCTATGTGCTTGAGGGCTATATTGAATTCATATACAGAGTGCGGAGGGCGGAGTTGACCTCAGTGCACGGGTACAATAGAATGCCCGCCATACACTCACCAACATACAACAAGCGAACCTCACAGTCACACTGTTCGCGGCTTCAGCCACGGGGAGGGTTCGTACCAATACTTATTTGAAATTGGTGAGTGGTTTACAAAAGGTTATATATATATATATATATATATATATATATATATATATATATATTAAAAATCTGACCATCCGAGCAGGTCTGGCGACGGTAGTGACCAGACACAGCTGGTATCCGGGTGGCCAGGAGCCACTCACAGGTGGCACCCTAGTGACAGACACAGGAACTAACTCCAATGACAGTAGGATAGTAGGTAATAACTAATATATAGAAGAGACCTGATAAGTGATAGTGTCCTTGTTTATATTCCCATAATAGATTATAGAGCAAATATATATATATATATATGTGTGCTCTATAATATATTATGTGTTCTATAATCTATTATGTGTTCTATAATCTATTATGTGCTCTATAATCTATTAATACATATATATATATATATATATATATATATATATATATATATATATATGAAGAGTTCAGGTGCAAACACCAACAAGTCCATTTTTATGTCAATAACAAGTTGTTGTTGGGCTTTACAGGCAAAGTTGATCAATTTCATATTGGGGACGTGTTGTTTCCTGCAAAAACCAACAACCCAGATTTGATTGTCGGAATAATGGCAGCTTCGGCTCAAACCTGGTGGTCACAGATTCATTTCAGCCCGAATGGCGTTATTCGTTTAACAAAATTAAAGTTGCATAGTCCGATGACCATTCGAATTTCGCCCTCATTTTTTAGATAAGTGTATCAGGTTAACATTATAACCTAATATGCATTATTCTGGAGTCACTTTGATTAAAAAATGCCTAACTTTGGAGCAATTTGAGCTGAAAGAACCTAAAATAATTTTGGCAAGCTTGCCAAAAGTCCAGTTGTTGTGGTCCAGATTCACATCTCGCGATGGTCACATGATGAGGAATGCCCTTATGTCCTGGAACCTGATTAAAGCCATATATAGTACTGGAATGAGGGCCAGACTAATGAGGTCATGAGATTGACCTAATTGGTCAGTATCCTCTCTACATAATGGCTGTCTCAAAGTAGGAGTCCAAAGGGATGGGGGTAATAAATTCACTGATTATTATGTAAATGCTGCCCCAAAGCCTTAGTTAATGCACCAGTACCTAAGTTGGATATATAGAATCAAATGTAATGCCTAGTACACACCTACCGTTTGTGCGCACCCATCTACCGTATATGATCTAAAACTGCCCGTTTCGGGCACAAAAATCGCTAGGTGTGCACTCCCCGTGCACACCTAGCGATTACGATTCGCGACTAAAAACTCAGTTTTAGGGCTAAAACGGGCCGATTACGATTTCGATTCACGATTCGAAAAATGAATCAGCCCGTTTTCAGTTTTAAGCGGGTCGGGTCGAGTCGCGAGTTTTAGTGCGCGAATCGTATACGGTAGGTGTGTACCAGGCATAAGTATGTGCTTTGGTTTTGAAAAAAATATGTTTCATCGGACCATGCAGCTTTAAGCTCTTCAATACAGATATATATATGTATAATATATATATATATATATATGTATATATGTATATATATACATATATGTATATGTGTGTTATATTATGTTATATATATTCACCAGAAAGTGTCATCCACTTACGATAGTAATATTGCTTTACGTCACAGTACGTCACATAGTATCACATGACATCACGTCATGACTGTCATGACCCTGATATTGCTATCCCGAAGTGGAGTGACGTCAACTAACAATACAACGACCCTTGCTTGGCTAGTTTGTTGAAAATATGACAATATGACTCATTGCCTTACACAGAATTGAATAGTCGGATGGTTTTAAGTTTCTTTCACTTTTTATTATGTTTAGATAAATATAGTAGGTTGACCCGTATAATTTACTTTATATTAGCATGAAGTAACTTTTATTGTAAATGGCTAACTTTTGATATATTTAAGTCCAAAGCTGCAACAATAATGTTGGCCTGACTTCCCAGTGGGGCACCACTATAAAGTCATCATGAGTGCACACTGTCACAAGTAAGCACCTGCCCGGATATGACTTAAGGGTACATTCCTTACACGCGGCATGCGGTATGCGAATGCGAATGCGGCAAAAAATCGAAACACCTTGAAGCTACTATGGGCTACATTCCTTACACGCGGTATGCGAATGCGAATGCGAATGTGACAACTCGATCGGTCCCTGTAGCGATCGGTGCGGCATGTGGCATGCGGCACACGGTATGTGAATAGAAACCTCAGTTGCACTTGTCCATTAGTTTTAGACTAGGAGAGGTGACTGATCATTACGGAACGGTCACACACAGGGGTGCGGAGGGGAAACATATGGTAGTGGTGTTGGTGGGGGTTTGGGCTGGTAAAAATGCTACCGTAACCACAAAAATATGAATACTTATCTATAATTTGGTAATTATAAAGGTAGGAACCCCCATGTGACGTACCAAGATGTACATAGATATAAATGCCATATTAGGTCATATACAGTGCAGTATTGAGTATACTTGTTTATTTTTATTTTTCAAATATAGCCAGGCGTGTGCCGCATGCCACATGCCCGCATACCGCATAGAAGGAATCATGTCATTCACATGCCGCATGCCGCATGCCGCATGCCACATACCGCATACCGCGTGTAAGGAATGCACGCTTTAGATGTTCCACAACGTAAAACTCCAAAACCAACAAACCAATTTAATTTCACGTTATGCCCCGATAGAATGCATAATCCAGCAGCCTAAATAATATTACCATAATAAACATTTGTTGTGTGTTTGTTTTTCTTGACGATTTCTCCTGCCTATCATGGATAAGTCTGAATAGACTCGTTTTCACCATTAGACAGTTGGTCGATAGAGAGTCGGAGCCTACACTTTTCCCAACTCAAGGGATTTTAAGCTCCCACACCACACAGACATGGTATGAGAGCAACTGTCCTGACTGACTTTTAGGGGGTTGGTACCCTTACAATGGTTACCGGCTGCAGAACTGCAGCAATATAGAGAGGCACCGATAAATCGGTCCAATCTTTGGTTGACGTTTAATCTTCTGGTGGGGCAGTAATAGAAGCTGGGGACATCTTTACAATCTATCAAATAATGAGTCGTTGGGGCAGCCACAAATCTCTCTGATCTGGTGCTAGCAGAGCACTTGTATCCAGTCAACAGCAGCAAGGGATCAGGAGGAAGAGACGGGTAAAGGTGGTTCCAGCAACAAGAACAAAGCAAGAAAAATGATAAGGTAAAGGGCCGCACCCAAGCAACCAACTCCCTTGATCAGGGGAGAAGTAAGCCCGGGGGGGTAAAAAAGGGTAGAGTATAGGAAAGAGAAATGAGGAGAGTTGAGTCAAATGGCCATGTCTCTTTGGTCTATGGTGACCAGCCGGCAAGCCAAAGACACGGACAGAGTAAGAGTAGACATTGAAAAGCTGGCGGGCTCCCCCTCCTGGAACTCTTGTCAGACATTATCAAGGAGGAGCAAGGCCAGCAGAGAGGAGCTAGAGAGAGGTGTGGACGAAGTGAGGTCCGGATAGCAAGTGTCCTTTGATGACGCTGTAATTTAAACACAGCAGTGGAAATCCAAATTGGCAACTATAACTGAGTTGTAGAATACATAACCCGGCACCCTAAATAATATTGGATTATTACTAATTAATTAATAAATTATGCGACAACGTTTTATTAAGGCGCACCCTCCCCCGCCCCCCCCCCCGCCGACACACACCACAAAAAGGAAGAACAAAGCTGGCCGCGCAATTTAAGCAGGTGTACACATTACCCGACTGAGTCGCGTATTATGGGATGAATCAATCAGCCCAGGTGCCTTCTGTTTCTGTAAGCGAATTGACTTAAGCCAGAAGCCTCCGCATTTCGCCATTGGCGGTTTATTGCGGTAAGCTTATGCGAAATCACAGAGAGATTTATCAAAGGGTGGGTGTTGGAGGGAGTGGGAGGGGTGGGTGGGTGGTTGGGGGCTTGGTGCGCATTAATCGGCACGGACTGTTACGTCACAGCGTCTACTCTCTCTCCACCCCGACTCCCACACACGTACACGCGCACACACTCCCTCCCTCAGACACAATTCACACACACATCCGGGATGTGTGTGTGTGGAGGGGGGTGAGGGAGGCTGCAGTCATTTGCACCTTTCGCATCAGGGAAATCGCGCCACACGCCCCCTGACACATCAAAGTCACCAGCAGGCTCAGGCAGGGTGAAGGGGAGTGGGAGGGAGAGGAGAGAATAAGAGGGGAGAGGAAGAGAGAGAATAGGAGGAGGGAAGTGGAGAGGGGAAGAGAGGAAGGGAGGAAGAGAGGAAGGGAGGAAGGGGGAAACGGGGAAGAAATGAAGAGAGGAAGAGAAGAGACGAAGAGACGAAGAGGGGAAGCGGGGAAGAGAGGAAGGGAGGAAGAGAGGAAAGGAGGAAGGGTAAACAAGGAATAGGGGAAGAGGGGAAGAGAGGAAGAGTGGAAGAAAGGAAGAGAGGAAGAGAGGAAGAGAGGAAGAATGGAAATGGGGAAGAGAGGAAGAGAGGAATAATGGAAATGGGGAAGAGTGGAAGATGGGAAGAGGTGAAGAGGGAAAGAGAGGAAGAAGGGAAGCGGGTACGAGGGGGAGAGAGGAAGAGGGGAAGAGAGGAAGAGGGGACGAGAGGAAGAGATGAAGTGGGGAAGAGGGGAAGAGAGGAAGAGAGAAGACGAGCGGAGACAGAAGGAGAAAGGCAGAGTGGAAGGGTCGGGTGAGGTAACTAACAGAGGGGAGAAATGGGGGGTAGTGGAAGAGAATGGAGAACAGAGAGGAAGAGAGGAGGGGAGGGGAAGATAGAGAGAGGAAGAGATGGGAGAAGAGGAAGAGAGAGGAAAAGAGTGGAGAGAAAGGAAGGGACTGAAGAGAGGTAAGAAGAGAGGAAGAATAAGATGAATAGGGAGCGCAACAGAGAGGAACGGAGAGGAACAGGTGGGAAGAGAGAGGAAGAGGGAGAAAGAAAGAACAGAGGAAGAAAATGGAAGAGAGGAAGATCAAGGGAGTATTTTGTTTATTTGTTGGGGCTTTGCCTCCTAGCAACATATAAGGTCATATCAGGATGGGTCCCCATTTGCTGGCAGTGCAGACTCATGGTGAATTTATAGTGGTGCCCTACTGGAAGACTAGGCTGACCGATATCCCACTGAGTCACAGTATCCTGATACTGAGCAAACCATTCCTTGCCCAATTTTAACAATGGCAAGTGCCAGGTTAGGTAGCGACAAGTGTCAGTTCTGTAAGTAAGTCATTGGTTTGATTCAACCGAGTACCCGTCCTGGTGTGACCTTAGATGTTGCCAGGACGTAAAACTCCAACAACCAACCAACTATCTGATTCAACCGAGGTTCTTTGCAATTCGGCTACTTCGTCCGGTGGGGTACAGTACAGACAGAGACATATAGTACATCATGTAGAGGGGGGCTGATGGGGCGGGGCGGGTGGGGGCGGGTGGGGGCGGGTGGGGGCGGGTGGGGGCGGGCGAGCCGTGGGGGTGGGGCATGGGGGGGGGGGGGGGGACAAGGGCATGGAGGGGAGGGATCAGTATTTTCCCACCAGCTGTGTTGCGGGTGGCCGGCCACTAACACCCGAATTAGCCGGGTAAGAGGAGTGTGTGTGAATGTGTGAGTGTGTGTGTTAGTGTGGGTGTGGGTGATTGGGTGTGTGAGTGTGTGTGTGTGAAGGGGGCGTTGGTACGTGTGTTGTAAGGGGTATATAAGCCTACCGTCATCAGATCACAGACCGCCCCGTCGTTGTTGGGCTTTGTTGTTACGTCACTAACCACATCGCGTTATTCTCTCAGGTCACGCTTCACTGCACACACACACACACACCTCTTCCTGCTCCCTCCTGCCAGCCACCAACCAACCCCACATACCTAAACTAAAGTCGCATAGTCCTATATATAAAACAAACCCATAAAATTATCAAAAGCAAATTAAAAAAAATCTCATCTAGATTTGATCATAGATATTCAACTTTTGGATAAGTAAAACCCCTGACCTTCCTCATGGGAAGTCTAGGCTCTACCGATTCTGCCACCACGTGTGATGTGTGTGTGGGTGTAGTGGTGTGTGGGGTGGGGTGGGCTGGGGGGAGGGCCGGGCTAATTGCTACCAGGTACAAAGGGCTTCAACCACGCAAAATCCGAGTTGTGCCCCAGGCTGAGGGCTTTAAGCAGTGTGGACATTACCCAATGCAACTCCCCCTCCCCATCCCCTCCTCCCCCCCCCCCCCCCATCCGCCTCACACCCCCTTCCACTCTCCTCCCAACCCTCCTTCCTTCCTTCAGTCATCCCATCTCCTTCCATCCTTCTCACCTTCCCCCTCCCCTTACTCTCATTCCTTCCCTCCCCCCCCCATCTCCCTTCCTCTCCCTCCCTCCTCCCCATTTCCCCCCTCCTCACCATCTCCCCTCCTCTCCCCCCCCCCTCCTCCACTCCTCCCTTATCCTACCTCCTCACCATCTCCCCTCCCTCCTCACCATATCCGCTCCTCTTCCCCCTCCTCCCCTCCTCCCCATCTCCCCTCCCTCCTCATCATCTCCCCACTCCCTCCTCCCCATCTCCCCTCCCTCCTCACCATCTCGCCTCCTCTCCCTCCCTCCTCCCCTCCTCCCTTACCCTGCCTCCTCCTCTACTCACCACCCTCCACTTCTTTTCCATCCGTCCCTCTCCTTCTCTCCATTCCGCATTCCCCTCCCGTCAGCTCTTCTTCCCCCGCTGCATTCCTCTCCCTCTCCATCTCCCCCTGCTCCCTCATTTCATCTCTGTTCATCTCCCAAAATCCCTCCCCTCCCCCTTCCCCTCTCTTCCCCAACAGCTGTCACCTTATCCCAGATGGGATAGCCGAATGAGTTAGAGCGTCCGTCTCCCGTGTTGGTAGATCGCGGGGTCGTGGGTTCGAACCCCGGTCCAGTCAAACCAATGACTTAAAAATTGATACTTGTTGCTTCCTAGCCTGGCGCTCGGCATTATTAAGATAGGGCAAGGACTGGTTGGCTCAGTGTCAGGATAATGTGACTCAGTGGGATATCAGGTCATGGTGCTGGTTGCCTCGTCTACCAGTGGGGCAGCACTATAAAGTCGCCATGGGTGCACACTTAGAACTTAGATGTTACTAGAACGTAAAACAACAACAAACACAAACAAACAAACCTTATCCCTCCCTTCCCTTTCTCCCCCCTTTCCTTCAGCCACTCCTTTCCCGCCCATCCCGATCCCTCTTCCCTTCGCCACTCGATCTAACAACCCCCCTTCCCACTCCCACTCCCCCCCCCCATTCCCTCTCCTCCCATCGCCACCCGACCTCCTTCTCCCCTCCCTCTCCTCCCCTCTTCGCCCCACAATGTCATAACCTCATCCCCCTCATCCCCCATCCCCCCACACCTGCTTCTCCCCTCCCTCTCCTCCCATCTTCGCCCCTCAATCTCATAACCTCACCCCCCTCATCCCCCGTCTCCCCCCCCCTCTTCTCCCCTCAATCTCATAACCTCACCCCCCTCATCCCCCCACACCTCCTTCTCTCCTCCCTCTCCCCTCTTCGCTCCTCAAGCTCACCTAAATATCTAGATAAAAGATTCACCCGGTACTTGTAGTACACGGGTGAACGACAACGTAGTCTAAATACTGGCGAAAATAGCGTTAGTATGGAACAACAAATAGAATGCTTGGCACCAGTGTCAAATGGTTACTTATATCGGCACAGACTTGGTGAAATGGGAGAGAATGCAAAAAGACAAGATGGCAGCCGCAGAACGCCGTCGATTTCACTTTCAAATCTTATTAAACTAGATATTCTACTATATTTTTCAACTCAAAGGTAGCGGGCTATCAATAAGACATATGTAAAGAATAATTGTTGCTTATTACTATATTAGATTGTGAAATTAGGCTCTCAATTCATTAAGCCGCTTTTTCGACCGTTTTTATATAGGGTTGGTATTCACCAGTGTACTGCGAGTACCGGGTGAATCCTTTATCTACTAAATATCATACCCCCCCAACACACACGCACACGCTTACCCACACTTCCACCCACTCACCCACTCACACACTCACACACATACCCACACACACTCTCCTCTGGCGCCCTTTCAAGTGGCGGCATTGGTTTCAGTAATACTAATACTGAGTAATAGCTGGACTTGGCCGCGCGTCGGTGAGAGATTTGCGGCCCGGCGAGTTGTTGGCGCGGAACAGTCTGATTGTTCTGCGTGGTGGCGCAGTGCAGGGCTCCGTGCTGGACGCTGATTGGCTGGCGGTGGCGTGCAGTCAACCAGCACCATGAGGGCAGATTAAAAGACCGGACCCCGCCCCAGCTTACTGTCCCACATCTGGGCCATTTTAGTTCCGGCGCAAGCCACCAGTGAACGCGCAGTGTTTGTTTGACGACTGACGTACCATGTACACCACTTTTTAAATTATGGAAATTTTGCGCAAGAATATCATTTTGAGCAAGAATATCATGTTGAGCAATGATATCACGTTGAACTAGAATATCATTTTGAGAAAGAATATCATGTTGAGCAATACTATCATGTTGAGAAAGAATATCACTGAGCAGGCATATAATTTTTAGCAAAAATATAATTTTGAGTAAGATATCATTTCGAGGAAAAATATTATTTGAGGAAAAATATCATTTTGAGGTAAAACAAGATTTTAGAGCCAGAATGTAATTTTGAGCCAGAATATAATTTTGAGCCAGAATATAATGTTGAGCCAGAATATCATTTTGAGCAGCAATATCATTTTGAGCAGCAATATCATTTTGAGTAGCAATGTCATTTTTAGCAAGAATCCCATTTTGAGAAAACATTTATTTTTTAATAAAATTGTCATTTTGAGCAAGAATATAAATAATTTTGAGTAAGAATATCATTTTGAACAAGAATATCATTTTGAACAAGAATAGTAATTACCATTTTGAGCAGCAATGTCATTTTGAGTAGTAATTTAAATTTAGCAAGAACATCATTTTGAGAAAACATTTAATTTCGAATAAAATTATCATTTTGATCAAGAATATCACTTTGAACAAGAATATCACTTTGAGGTAAGGACCAGACAGGATGGCCGAAAAAGTTGAGCATCCGGCTCCTGTTTTGGAAGATCGAGGGATCTTGACCCATGGATTTGTGGTTTTGAACCTGGTCGAGTCATGACTTAAAAATTGATACTTGTCACTTCCTAGCCCGACTGTCGGCATTATTAGGAGAGGGCAAGGACTGGGTGGCTCAGTGTCAGGATAATGTGACTGAGTGGGATATCAGGTCATGGTGCTGGTAGCCTGGTAGCCTGGTCTCCCAGTGGGACATCCCTGTAAAAGTTGCCATGAGTCTGCACTGCCACAAGTCGGTACCCATCCTGATATGACCTTAGATGTTGCTAGGACGTAACTTTGAGGTAGGTAGAAGCTCTGCTCGGAGGAACGGATAGCAGTTCAGTCTGCATGCACTGCTGAGACTGAGAGAGATTTACGCGAATAAAATTAAAATACCTAATTGGACATACTCGTAAAGAAGATGATTGTTCTCGTGGATTGGTGGGTGGTTGGATGTGTGTGCGCGTGTGGCTGGTTGGGCGGGAGGCTGGAGTTATTTCAAATGGCCCTTTAACTTGTTATAGCCATACTAATATGTTATAGTCATTCCAACCCACAGCGCCCACACATAGCCTATTGACTAGTGGTTATTCCTACAGTTAGATAACAATCATTTCTTTTGATTAGACTATTGCATGTGGCTACCTAATTCGAAAGTATTACACCCCCCCCCCCCACACACACACATCCTCTACCCCCACATGTCCCCGGCCTCACTCCCTCAACGATGTACCCCCACTACACGCCTGCGCACTTTCACATACACCACAACAAAGGAACCCGGTCACGTGATCCTTATTCCCTGTGGACGCAGAGAGAGTGGCGTTATACTAGTAATAATAGACATTTGCAAACAACAACCTCAGCAAAAAAGGACTTAGCTTTAAACGTCTTAGGAACATTTAATGTCATATTATGAATATGATGGGATATATACATACATGTATGAATATATGTATGTTTGTATCTGTGTACATGTGTGTATATGTGCATGTGTGTAGGTGTATAGGTATGTATGAATATATAGCAAAGTATATGCTAAAGTATATGCCGATGTAAGAAATCGCATCGTGCTGCCCCTCGAGGCGATTCGGGGAGGGGGGGGGGGGCGGGGGAGTGCCGGCTATTCCGCTATATATTAACGTATATTAATATACATATGGATATATATATGAATATATTCCGCTATATATTAACGTATATTAATATACATATGGATATATATATTAATATATATATGAATATATATTAATATATATATGAATATATATATGAATATATGTATCATTACTAACAGTATCAATATGAAAATATATTCATGTATATGTCATAATATATATATTCATATATATTCATATATATATTCATACATATGATTATGTATATTCATATATATTCATATATATATATATATGTGTATATATATATATATATATATACATGAATATATATATAAATATGAATATATGAAATGTATCTATCTGTGTATCATAAGTACATATGCAGTTATGTGTGTATTTGGATATATGTAGGTATATGTATATCTATTTATATAAATATACAGCCAATTATATATAAATAAAGAAATCATAATTGCAATAGATTGCATAGTAAATTGCCAGTACATTGGTCCTTCGGTTGGTCGACTGCGTGTGACTATGGTGATGGACCAGGTGGGTACCTCCCCCCTCCGCCCCTACACCCCTTCCGCCCCCCCCCCCCGCCCCCGCATACATGCAGGTGGCCATTGTTTTACACGCTCCAGTGATAATTACCTGTACCTGACCTCTAATTCACACCAATTTTACTTTGGCGCAAATTCGTCGGGAAACAACTCTAATGAGACCACCCTAATAGCATTCCGTCATTTGGTGTTGTGTGCAGAACTGAACAAATATCGTGGACTTTCTTTCACACTTCTTTTTAAAACAGCCTAAGCGAGAGAGAGAGAGAACAAGTAAAGCTTGTTTTTTTTAACGACGCCTCTAGAGCACATTGATTTTTCATCATCGTCTATTGGACATAAAACAAATGGTCATTTCTTTGGAGGAAACCTGCTGCCACCACATAGGCTACTCTTTCCGATAAGCAAGGGGGTCTTTTATATGCACTTTCCCACAGATAGGACAGACAGCTGAAATGATTGCACTAAATATTAACAGCCCACACGTGACACATTTCGCTGTCGTCGTGTTGACTGTGCGCGGTGTGTTACCGGTCGTAAAATGGCCGCCAGGGGGCGTTCTGTGTTAAGTTCATAGTGCCTGCAGGGTGTTTGGTATAGCTAGCTACATGTGCAGTTTGAAGTGTGTGTATAAGATTGGCAGCTGTCAATCAGATGTCTAGAAGTGACTGACAGAACCCCCCCCCCCCCCCCTCCCCTCACCTCCTCCTCTCTCCCCCTCCCTCCTCCCCTATCCCACACCCCCTATTCCGCCGCTATCCCCATCCCTCCCCTCCCTTATCATCCGCCTCCTATCCCAGACCCCGCCCAGCCCCTAGCCCAGCCCTAGCCCCACTCCTCCCCGCCCCTTCTCCCCACCTCTATCCCCACCCACTATCACCCGACCCCCTCACCACCTCTATCCCCACCCGCTATCTCAGCCCCTATCCCCATCCCTTATCCCCCACCTCCTCTCCCTCACCTCCTATCCCACCCCACTCCCTCTCCACCCCTACCCCCACCCCCTCCCCTCCCCTATCACCAACCTCCTATCCCATCCCCTATCTGCCCCACTCCTATTTCCACCCCTCCCCCAGCCCCCGCACCCCCTTCTCCGCCCACACACCCCCCTCCCCGCCCTATTCCCACCCACATCCCCACCCACATCCGCCTTCCTACCCCCTCTCCGCCCCTATCCCCCATCCCCCCTACCCCCACCCCCTTACCCCACCCCCTATCCCCCTCTCTTGTTCCACCCACCCCCCCAATCCACTACCCACCCCTACCCCTCAGCTCTCCACCCCTTCTAGCCCCCCCCCCCCCCCCCCCCATTGGTATCGCGGCAATAGCCGTGTCACCCACCACCCACCATGGCAACAAATTGACATTCAAGTGTTTCCTCCGTGTGAATGAGCTTCGTTTCCACTTGCTTGCACTTGAGCCGACACGGCAGTGTCACGCTTCTCTCGATTTAACGACTGGTGCTGATGCAGTCTGCAATATGTTTGTTTGCTGAGATTTTACATCCTAGCAACATCCATGGTCATACCAGGATGGGTACCTACTTGTGACAGTGTGGCAGTCATGACAACTTTATAGTGCTGCCCCAGTGGAAGATCAGTCCGCCGGCACCATGACCCAATACCCCACTCAGTCACATCATCCTGGTACACAGCTAACTAACTAAACTAGTCTTTGCCCTACCCTAGTAATGCTGAGAGCCAGGCTAGGTAGCAACTAGTACTAGTAGCATGCTGTGTGTGCCTGGAACTCGCATGTTGACAGTGCAGTACCCATCCCCATGCATTAGTTGCCAGTGAGGGGGCTCATATACCCTCGAGAAGAATTATGCTTGTACGTTGACAGTGTAGTATCCACACATAGGACAGTGTAGTGTTCACATATAGTGTACATGGCGATAGTGTTACTTGAGTGTTGACAGATGGCAGTAGAGCATTGATTCTAGGTAAAGATATCAATTGCTGATTTGTTTTTAAATGTATCTTGTAGTAGGCCGCCATCTGCAAATATTATGTCTGCAAGTTGGCAGTGCTGTAGTCACACACATGAATATCAGTACTGCAAGTTGACAGTGTAGTATTTACACATGCATAACTAGCACATGCAAGTTAACAGTGTAGTATTTTATACATACATATCTAGCACCTGCAAGTTGACAGTACAGTATCTTCATACATACATATCTAGCACCTGCAAGTTGACAGTGTAGTATTCATACATAAATAACTAGTAGCCACAAATTGACAGTGCAGTATCCACACACATACATAAATAGCAGCCACAAGTTGACTGTGCAGTATCCTCACACATACATAACTAGCACATGCAAGTTGACAGTCAATGGCAGTGTGGCATCCATACACATACCTGCAAGTTGACAGTGCAGTATCCTCACACATGAATAGCACCTATAAATTGACAGGGCACTATCCACACGCATACATAAATAGCAGCCACAAGTTTACAGTGCAGTCTGCTCACACATGCATAGCTAGCACCTTCAAATTGACAGTGCGGTATCCATACACGTTAGCCACCAACCACAAGTTGACAATATAGTGTCAATGCAGTAACACAAGTATAACCTACAAGTGGACAGTACAGTGCCCAGATACATACATAATTAGTGCCTACAAGTTGACAGTGCAGTGTTCACAAGTTGACAGTGCAGTGTCCACGTACATACATAATTACTACCTACAAGTTGACAGTGCAGTTTTCACAAGTTGACAGTGCAATGTCCACATACATACATTGTTAGTGCCTACAAATTGACAGTGCAGTAATCACAAGTTGACAGTGCAGTCTCCATGTGCATAGATAATCAGTTCTTACAATTTGACAGTGCAGTATTCACAAGTTGACAGTGCAGTATCCATGTACATACATAATTAGTACTTACAATTTGAAAGTACACTGTCCACGTACATACACAATTAGTGCCTATAAATTGACAGTGCAGTATTATCATGTTGACAGTGCACTGGCCACGTACATACATAATTAGTACTTACAAGTTGACCGTGCAGTGTTCACAAGTTGACAGTGCAGTGTCCACATACATACATAATTAGTACTTACAAGTTGACAGTGCAGTATTCACAAGTTGACAGTGCACTTTCCACGTACATACATAATTAGTATTTACAAGTTGGCAGTGCAGTATTCACAAGTTGACAGTGCAGTGTTCACGTACATACATAATTAGTATTTACAAGTTGACAGTGCAGTATTCACCGTTGACAGTGCAGTGTCAACGTATATACATAATTAGTGCCTACAAGTTGACAGTGCAGTATTCACAAACATATATGCACTTTGTTACTAATAGAATATTAGTGAATGCAAGTTGGCATTGAAATATCCAAACACATACAAGGCAAAGCAATTGTATAGTACATTATCCACACCCAACACCTGACTGACTGATTGACAGCTACATATAACTGCACTTGTTTAAAATCTGAATGTCACGGTTACTTTTGTCCCTTAAGCAATGCAGGCTCCGCCCCCTGTACCCCCCCCCCCCCACACACACACACATATCTACTACACCCGCCTCTTCATGGTTGGACTTGAATGCTCTTTAAACACACACAAAACAGCAAGAACACACATTACAAAGCAACCTTCACAGCAAATCTGCGTAGTGGCCTTTCGTGTATTTTTTTAAATAAAGGAGAAAAAAGAAAACTTTTTTAAAAAGAGAAAAAAAATAAAAAATGAAAGAAGCCAAATCATGTAAGGTCGGAAGTAGGAAGTATGAATCCCGGCCGAGTCAAACCAATGACTTACCACAATTGATACTTGACGCTACCAAGACTAGCATTACAAGGATAATTCAATGACTGGTTTGCTCAGTATCAGGATAATGTGATTAAGTGGGATGGATATCAGGTGATTCTGCTGGTGGCCTGGTCTCCCAGTGGGACAGTGCTATAAAACAGTCGCCACAAGTGTCCACTGTCAAAATGTGGAACCCATCCTGATATTAGTATTATTACCTTAGATGTTGATGGGATGTAAAACCCTAACTAACAAACAAACAAAAGAAAGAAAGAAAGAAAGAAAGAAAGAAAGAAAGACACCACCCCCCAAAAAAGGCGGGGGGGGGGAAGAGAAAAGGATAACAAAAGCAGTTGCAGACAGATACTAATTAACATTATATTGCCCCGGTGCTAAATATCACAGGCTCCCACGAATCGATGTTTCATTGTGGCGTGTTCCTCATCAAATGGGCAATAAACGTATAATAAACGGCATCGCATTGCCAGATTTCGGCGCGCCAAACTTCAAAGCGGGCCGTGGTTTATACGAATGTCATCGCCCCCAACATGCCACACTTCACACAATTGATTCGTCATTACCGTGCAACATGTCGTCCGTTACCCATTTGTCGCTGTCTCAGCAGGCTCTGATGAGATGACGATGAAAGCGTCTTAGAGTCGTAAACTGGGTCAGAGGGGAGGTGGGGTGGGACGGGGGATAGTGGGGGGTAGGGGGAGACATGGCGTCAGAACTACCGTTCTTGTGTGCCTCATTAGCATCGCTTTAAAGTTTGCATATTCTCTTCATTTTTTTATTCTTGAAGATTTATAATGGCTATCATGGATAAGTCTGGATAGTCTTGTTTTCACCATACTGTATTGTCACATGGCTGGAAGACCAGTGCCATGGCGCCGTCAAAAGACTTTATTCAATGAATAAACTATATTTACAAGCGAAAAAAAGAAAAAAAGGCAGTTGTTCGATAACAAGCCTGAGCCTACACTTTTGCCGACCCAACATATTTTTAACCTCCCACACCACATAGACATCGTATGAGAGCAACTCGCCTTTGATGACACTGTAAGTTATACACAGCAGCAGAAATCTAAATTGGCAGAGGTGATAGCTTGTGGTTTTCAGTTTGAGCCATATTTTGAGATAGCTACTCCAGGTTGATTGTTTAAATTTAACCAGACAGGATGGCCGAATGAGTTGAGCGTCCATCTCCCATTCTGGTAGATCATGAGATCATGCGTTCGAACACTGGTTGAATCAAACCAATGACTTAAAAATTTATACTTGTCGCTTCCTAGCCTGGCGCTCGGCATTATTAGGACAGGGAAAGGAGCAGTGTAATGAGGAAGACCAATCGTCCACGATTGAAATTTCCTCTGCTTAATTAACTAATCTACCAAAAAACTAAAAAAGAGTTGAATGCTCACTTCCTGTTTTGACAGATTGTGCGATTCAAAGAAAGAAAGAGAGAAAAAAAGAAAAGGATAACTTCATTCATGACACACTCTGTACGCGTCTCCTTTAGCTATAGAGAGAGAGAGGGGTGGCCACGGTAAGGGCCCAAATTACGCACTGCACTTGCGCCTTGAGACAGCCATCGAGACACTGTTTATTATAACTGCCATAGTCACGTGACATGTGGTAGAACATGGCGGTGCCCCGGTCCCGCTAGGGGGCGCTTTGATTTCATTATGCCGCTGCCTATTGTGGTGGACTATTATTAACAGACCTGGCAGGTCGGCCCTGAAAGCTGATCCGGCGTGACCTTGGTGGTGGTTTATTTATAATCCACGCGACCTTGTCTTCCTGTGTTAAGCTGAGATTCCATATACGCCGTTAGATAAAAAAGATTCACCCCCGCACTTACAGTACAGGGGTGAAGGACACCGTAGTATAAATACGGGTGAAAATAGATTCTGTATGGAACAGAAAGTAGAATCTCTGGCTCCAGTATCACATGGCTACTTATAGTTATATCGGCATTGAGTTGATGAATTGAGAGAGAATGCAAAAAGACAAGCTGGCAGCGATAAAACGCTGTCGATTTCACTTTTAAAGTGCGTTCAATTATATGTTTTATTATATGTTCCAAATGAGAAGTAGCAGGGAAATATGAAGATGTATTTGGAGAATTAAATTAAGAATTCATCATATCAGCTCAATTCATTTCCCCAGCATGTCAAAATTCTTCTCCAGTTTTTATATAACGTTGTTTTTCACCCCTACTATAAGTATGGGGTGATCTTTTATTTAATATGTGGTATGGAGTATTCGGCATGCGGCATGCAAAAGCGAATGCAGCATGCAGCATAGATACCGATTCGATTTTCGATCTTTCTTTCTTTCTACAAATTTGTAAAGGAAAATCAAAGTTGTTGGTTTCCTTTGGCAAATGGGGCAGCATTTGCATTCGCAGTCGCATTCGCATTCGCATTCACATTCGCACCAATCGGTTCATGGAGCGACCCACTTGCCACATTTGCATTTGCATTTGCATTTGCATTTGCATTTGCATTTGCATTTGCATTCACATTTGCATTCGCATTCACATCCAGACACATGGAAGCACTACTGTGCATTTACAATAATTACATGTCTTTCCATTTTTTGTTGCATTTGTATTCACATCCGCATACCGCATACCGCATACCGCATACCGTGTATATGGAATCTTAGCTTTATGCGTCGGGCACACACCCACACAAACACACGTACGGACACACACACAGCTACACACACATACAGACACACAACTCCTCGGGACCCCTTCATCCCTGATGACAGCGGACAGTGAATGTAGTCTGTCATTGTGTAGTGTAAATATCTGTCTACCTTTATATACAAAAGCAAACACACACATATATATATATATATATATATATATATATATATATATATATATATATATCTGTGTTTGCTATATATACACACATATATATCTATGAAGAGTTCAGGCGTAAAAAAACCGTAAACGCCAATCCAAAAATTAGGATAACTTTGGAATGAAACTTAAAAAAATGCAATTTTTTCACATTCATACTTTTTTTTCGCATTGTTCCATAATCATGTCCTCACAAGAAAAGTGGAATTAATTAGAATTAAAATTGTTTTCAAATAAAAATATTTTATTTTAATAACATTTTTGGATTGACCTTTACGGGGTTTTGCACCTGAACTCTTCACATATATACACGTGACATATATGTACATACACACACACACACATATATATATATATATATATGTATATATATATATGAATATATATACATATATATATAGAGTTATGCTACGCTACGCTCTAGAACATAAGACACAACATAAGTATGGGTTGATCAGTTTAATACTAGACCTTGGCTAGGATAATTGCCTAGCCGGTTCCAAGTTTGAAAACCCGGTGCACAATGGCCGATAAGCAGGTCGCAGGGCACCAACACGTGGTGGCGCTGCAGTAGCGCACAGAGGGATCGACCAATTCGGGTCGTGATAGGCCAATACACATATTAATCATCGTTAAATACCCGAACCTTACTGGGCAGTAATAATCAGCACAATAATAATAAGGATAGACCGCTCCGCCTTTTTATATAATGATAATAATTATCCTGTCTATATTCAAGTAAGTATACATAGAGAAAATCTAACTCCCGACCATCCGCATGGGAAACCTTAGATAAAAGATTCACCCGGTACTTGTAGTACATGGGTGAAGGACAACGTGGTGTAAATACAGGCGAAAATAGGTTTAGTATGGAACATGAAGTAGAAAATGTGGCTCCAGTATCAAATAGCTATCCATATAGGCACAGAGTTGGTGAAATGGGAGAGAATGCAAAAAGACAAGATGGCAGCCACCGAACGCCGTCGATTTCACTTTTAAATCTTATTAAACTAGATATTATATTATATTTTTCAACTCAAAGGTAGCGGGCTATCAATAAGACATATGTAAAGAATAAATGTTGCTTCTTAGATTGTGAAATTAGGCTCTCAATTCATTTACCCGTTTTTTCGACAGCTTTTACATAGGGTTGGTTTGCACCCCTACTGCAGCAGTACGGGGTGAATCTTGTATCTAGGGAAACCTGTGCTCTACCAATATGGCCACAAGGTCTGGCATATACATGTATATAGAGGTATATGTAAGCATTTTACATGTGGGGCGGGGTCTCCAAAGAACACCTTCTTAAGGTACACATGTAGTGAACTGTAAGCGCATTGCTTAAGGTGCCTAGAAGTGGCCTAGAAGTGGCCTAGAAGTGGCCTAGAAGTAACAGGTGGTCTCATTTGCACCCATTGTGGGAACAGAGGAGGCGGCGCGCCCTTGTTAACTTGTGACTGAACAAAGGGGACCCTGGTCTGAACGCTGAGTTAACCTGTCAATACAGGACTACAGTATGTGTGTAAGTAACTATACTGTATAAGTCACCTGTTACATTGAGCTTTTCTGTGGAATTGTAGTGAGAAGAATAACCTGGATGAACTTCAATATTCATATTCATATTCATATTCATGTTCATGTTCATGTTCATGTTCATGTTCATGATCATGTTCATGTTCATGTTCGTGTTCATGGTCATGGTAATGGTCATGTTCATGGTAATGTTCATGGTAATGTTCATGTTCTGTTCCTGTTCCTGTTCCTGTTCATGTTCATGGTCATGGTCATGGTCATGGTAATGTTCATGGTAATGTTCATGTTAATGTTCATGTTCTGTTCCTGTTCCTGTTCATAGTCATGTTCATGTTCATATTCATATTCATGTTCATATTCATGTTCATAGTCATGTTCATATTCATATTTTAGGTGTAGTCATGTTCATGTTCATATTCATGTTCATGTTCATGTTCATATTCATATTCATACTCATATTTGTGTTCATGTTCATGTTCAGATTCATATTCATACTCATATCTGTATTCATATGCATGGACATGGTCATGTTCATATTCATGTTCATATTCATGTTCATATTCATGTTCATATTCATCTTCATGTTTGTATTTGTATTCGTATTCATGGTCGGATTCCTATTCACATTCACATTCATAGGAGTGTGGATGTAAATGTGAATTTGAATATGAATGTGAATGTGAATGTGACTGCAGGGGTGTGAATATGGATATGGTTTTGAACAGGAATGTAAATGCTGTTCTGAATGGAGTTGTGAATGTGTTTGAATGTGAATGAATGTAAATATAAATTTTAAGGTGAATATACACATGGATCTGAATGTGATTCAAACAGGGAATGTTAATATAAATGGGTTGAAAGTTAAAGTGAGTGTGAATGTGAATGTGAATTTGAATTTGAATGTGAATGCACGGGTATTTATGTATGTCAAAGCGAAGGTGCAAGTGAATGAATTCGAAAGTGATCATGGCTGTGAATGCAAATTTGAATGTGAATATAAATGTGAAAGTAAATGTAGATATGAATTTGAATGTGAAAATGAATGTGAATAAATGTGAATTAATGTGAATGAATGTGAATGAATGTGAATGAATGTGAATGAATGTGAATGAATGTGAATGAATGTGAATGAATGTGAATGAATGTGAATGAATGTGAATGAACGTGAATGGATGTGAATGGATGTGAATGGGTGTGAATGAATGTGAATGAATGTGAATAAATGTGAATTAATGTGAATGAACGTGAATGAATGTGAATGAATGTGAATGAATGTGAATGAACGTGAATGGATGTGAATGAATGTGAATGAATGTGAATGAATGTGAATGAATGTGAATGGATGTGAATGGATGTGAATGGGTGTGAATGAATGTGAATGAATGTGAATGAATGTGAATGAAGGTGAATGAATGTGAATGAATGTGAATGAATGTGAATGAACCTGAATGGATGTGAATGGATGTGAATGTGTGTGAATGAATGTGAATGAATGTGAATGAATGTGAATGAATGTGAATGAATGTGAATGAATGTGAATGAATGTGAATGAATGTGAATGAATGTGAATGAACGTGAATTGATGTGAATGGGTGTGAATGGGTGTGAATGAATGTGAATGAATGTGAATGAATGTGAATGAACGTGAATGGATGTGAATGGATGTGAATGGATGTGAATGAATGTGAATGAATGTGAATGAATGTGAATGAATGTGAATGAATGTGAATGAATGTGAATGAATGTGAATGAATGTGAATGAAGGTGAATGAATGTGAATGAATGTGAATGAATGTGAATGAATGTGAATGAATGTGAATGAATGTGAATGAATGTGAATGAACGTGAATGGATGTGAATGGATGTGAATGGGTGTGAATGAATGTGAATGAATGTGAATGGATGTGAATGAATGTGAATGAAGGTGAATGAATGTGAATGGATGTGAATGAAGGTGAATGAATGTGAATGGATGTGAATGGATGTGAATGGATGTGAATGAATGTGAATGAATGTGAATAAATGTGAATGAATGTGAATGAAGGTGAATGAATGTGAATGGATGTAAATGGATGTGAATGGATGTGAATGAATGTGAATGAATGTGAATAAATGTGAATATGAACATGAATATGAATATGAATATAAATGTGAATGAGAATGTGAATGTGAATATGAATATGAATATGAATATCAATGTGAATGTGAATGTGAATGTGAATGTGAATGTGATAATGAATGTGAATGAATGTGATTGTGATTGTGAATGAATGTGAATAAATGTGTAAGTGAATGTGAATGTGATAATGAATGTGAATGAATGTGATTGTGATTTTGAATGAATGTGAATAAATGTGTAAGTGAATGTGAATGTGAATGCTAATGTGAATGTGATAATGAATGCAAAGCCCAAGTCACACCTACCCGAACTAGCCCCGGATTTTTAGCCGGACCACCCCCGGACCATTCCCCCGGACTGTCCCGGATAAAATCGCTATTTTGGTAGTTTTTTGGCTCGCTCTCACACCTACCTGGATGAGCTACAGTCTACCCATGGACCACAGCACGGATAACCCCCAGTCTACCCGGTGTAGCCACGGATTAGTCCCGGATAATCCCAGAACAGCCCCAGACAACCCCCGGACGACCCCCGGACGACTCTAGGACTACCCCCGGATAGACCGGAGTATAACATGACCCGGACTGGCTGACGAGACATGGATGACGCCGGACAACATGCAGACTACCCAGATGAGTCACGGATCACACACAGATAATGCCGGTTAACCCGGATCGCAATATTCCCCAGATCGCCCTGGATGTTTTAAACATTACTAAGCATCTGGGACCGACATCGGATGATGCCGGATCACCAAGGACCAGCCTCAGATCACCAAGGACCACCAAGGACCAGCCACAGATGAGCCACAGATGATGCCGGATCGCCATAGACCATGCCGGATCACGGGTCAGGGCCCATCCGGCCCCTAATCCGGGTAGGTGAGACTTAGACTTAAAAGTGAATGTGAATAGGAATAAAGTTGCCAAGGTGAATATTCACATTCACATTCACATTCACATTCACATTCACATTCAGAGTGTGCGGCCATCGACCAGTCCCATCGGGTGTCAGTATTACTATTATGCTAGGTACACACCTACCGTTTACGATTCGCGCACTAAAATTCGCGACCCGACCCGACCCGACCCGACCCGCTTAAAACTGAAAACGGGCCGATTCATTTTTCGAATCGCGAATCGCAATCGTAAGGAAGCGCTTTTAGCCCTAAAAAGTCGCGAATCGCAATCGGTAGGTGTGCTAGGGGAGAGCACACCTCACGACTTTTGGGCAGTTTTAGATCGTATACAGTAGGTGGGTGCGGAAAAACGGTAGGTGTGTACCTAGCATTAGTCACCTTAGCCCATAACACGCATGCGTCGCGCGCTCCCGCAGCCAGGTGCGAGCCTAACGGTTCCGCGACTGCACGTCCTCGCCGCCATTATCTACTTCCGGTATGACGTCGTGACGCCGTCACCACCTGAGAGGCGGTGTCACGTGACAGAGCGGCTGTAGGTGTCACAACCAGACGTCAGTGGCTGTAATATAAGGCCTCGCACTACACTGTAGTTTTGTTTTGTTTTAGAGAGTTTTCAGTCCCATTGGCGTACTGGGGCCATATGCACCAATCGGAGTTAGAGCCTTAACCGCGGTTTGGGTATCTCCACACGGCTAACGGTGGAAAATTGGTATGCGCCAGCGCTAACCGCGGACCGTAGCCTAGGCTAAGCTACCCCAGTTTCAAATCAGGTTTAACTGCTAGCCGGGGCGGTTAGTGTGCGTGTATGGGTCTCAATCTATTGAATGCGATCATATTTAACAGAATTAGATAGGCAAATAGTGAAATTTCATTAAATTAACCCTAAAATCGAAGCGAGATTAACGGTGATGCCGTAACGGCGGGGATATTAATATTTTCGAATCGACGAGTGTAAAGTAAACAAATCGCCGCCGCCGCAGCGACGTCGATGTCCATACAGTCCAATGTCAAATAAACATGGCCACCGCCGTCGCCGCCGAATCGGCGGCAATATATTAGGCCCAAATCTATTCAATGCTGTCTTATTTAACAGAATTACATACGCAATAAGTGAAATCTTATCAATTTAACCATAAAATCGAACCCTTATTAACGCTTTCGCTGCATTCGCGACGTTATTCATATTGTCGACTGGAGGGAATTCCCAAATCTATAAATAAACTCACGGTCAGCTATCCACCCTGGCTAAAACATTGGCGCATACCAGTTTATTTTTTTCGCGGAGCCCCCACTACCCGGAGCTAGCTGACCGGAGTTAGCGCCTAGCTCCGGTTACGACTAGCACAACTTGGTGCATACGGGCCCTGAAGGCTGCACATCGCTGTATCAGTGTATGGGCACTGCTGAAGGCGGTCCCATGCAGCTTGGAGTTGGCTTCCGGTATGTAGTGGTCAGAGAAATCAGGGTTGGGGGTTGGGGGTTGGGGGGTGAGGGGTGGGGGCGGGAGTGACACTGTAGTGACCAGTTGACAGGTACTCCCCTCCCTCCTCACTTCTCTCCCCTCCCGCTTTCCCCAGCCAACACCCCCCCCCCCCCAACACGAACCACTCCACCACATACCTCGCAACTATCCTCCCCACCCTCACACACCCACACACCCACACACCCACACACCCACACACCCACACACCCTCATCCCCATCCAAAGGAAGGGGGGTATCTTATCGCCTTTTTGACACCTACTTTTGACAAGTGTGAATCACGCACATGATTGGCCGATGTCATTGTCACATAGGTGGTGCGTGGTATATTGGTTGGTTGGTCGTTGGAGTTGTACGTCCTGGCAACATCTAAGGTCAAAACGTTTGTTTTATTTAACGACGCCTCTAGAGCGCATTGATTTTTATCATCGGCTATTGAACGTCAAAGCACATCTAAGGTTATATCAGTATGTGTACCGCCTTGTGACAGTGTACGCTGATGGCGACTTAATAGTGCTGTCCCACTGGGAAATCAGGCCACTGGCACCATGACCCGATATCCCACTCAGTCACATTATCCTGACACTGAGCTAATGAATCCTTGCCATTTCCTATTAATGCCAAGTGCCAGGCTAGGAAGCGACAAGTATCAATTTTAAAAGTCATTGGTTTGACTCGACCCGGGAACCAAACTACTGCTGATCTCCAGCCCGCGATGCCTGCGCTCTACCGATTAGGCTACCGCGCCCGGTTTCGTGTTATATGGTTTAATCAACGTTACTCCAAATTAAGCCCATGTAGATAATAACGATCAACCTAATATATGTATTATATAATACGCCAGAAACAGTGGAATAGGGAAGACCAATTGTTCGCGATTGAAAATGTCCCCTACGTAATCAGAGAGTGTACTCAAAAGGAATCCTACATCCTGATGATTTAATTGCTTAATTTATAATAACCTTTCCCCAACTGGGAGAACATCCCAAATGGGAATGCTTTAGGGTGACAGTTTATTTGGGATACCTCCAATAGCCGAAATTTACTTGTTGTGCCATGACGGAGGGGTGGGGGGCTCTTTGAACAAACAAACAAACAAATTCATATGGATTTGTTGTTGTTGTTGTGGGTTAGGAAAAGGTAGGAAGGACATTGTCATATAAGTATAACACAAGTCTTGCACACCGGAGGTCTCTTAAAGTACCCAACCCCGCCCCTGGACTAAGAACGCTACATCGCGGGTCAAACTAGTACTTAGCAATCAAACAATTACCTTCCGCCGCCCCCCTCCCCCCCCCCCTCTCCTCTCCTCCTCCCCCTCCCCTCCCCTTCCACTCCCCATTACCCCCTCCCCTCCCCTTCCACTCCCCATTACCCCCTCCATACTCTCCCTCCCCCTTCCTCTACCCCTCCCCCCCCTCCCCCCTCCCCATCCCGTTACCTCCCACCCTTCCCGTCCCCGTCCCCCTTCCCCCCTCCCATCCTCCTCCCCCTTCCACTCCCCATTACTCCCTCCCTATTCCCACTCCCCTTCCTCTACTCCCCCCCCCCCCTCTTCCCCCTCACCATCCCCTCCCCTCCCCCCCCTCCTCATTCCCCATTCCCCCTCCTCCTTATTCCCCCCTCTCCCCTCCCCTCCCCTCCCCTCCCCTCCCCGCCTCTCCCTCCCCAACCTATCGTCCCTTCCGCCTGGCGGGTGTCTTTGACACCAGTCACTTGCGGCAGTCACTCACAGTGCATCAGGCCGCGGGTGAAAGGATCAAAGGATCTGGGCGGGTGGGATATGCTGAGTGTGTGTGTGTACGGCGCCGTGCTACACGCATGGAGTCTGTCTACCACTAGCTGTATGCCACCTGGGTGAGGTGGAGGGAGTGTGTGTGTGTGGGGGGGGGGGGGTGCAAAGGAGGGGGTGTGCGTGGGAAGAGAAGGGGTGGCGTGTGGTAAGTGTGGTGGAGGGTGGAGGGTGGTACGGGTAGGATTCATAGCGAAGTTGAGGCATTGATTATGATCATAAATATGGGAGAAGTGACCGCTTATTTATTTATTTATTTATTTATTTATTTATTCATTCATTCATCTGTTATTTCTTTTAATCATTCAATTACCCATTCTTTCTTTCATTCATTCATTCTTTCATTCGTTATTTCTATCGTTCATTCTTTCTTTCTTTCATTCATTCATTCATTCATCCATTCTTTCTTTCTGTCATTCATTATTTCTTTCTTCCATTCATTCATCCATTCTTTCATTCATTCATTCTTTCATTCATTCATTCATTCAATCTCTCATTCATTATTTCTTCCTTCCATGCATTCATTCATCCATTCATTCATCATATCTTTCTTTCATTCATTCAATTATTGTCAACAAATTAATGTAGGTCTGTGCACTATGTATGGACATTTTGAATGAAATGTCTTAATGTCTTAAGATCTTAATTCATTCATTCACATAGTAAACAATTGTTATAAATTTGTTGTTTTAAATCTTCATTATTTTTAGAAGACAAATCTAATATTAGAGTATCTTTACTTATCGGTGATCAAATGTATTCTTGTAATTTTGTTGTTGTAAGCCTTCATTGTTTTTTAGAAAACAACTCTAATTTTATAGGGGAAAGCTTCACTTATCGGAGAGAAATTGTATTCTTCTAATTTTGTTGTTGTAAACCTTCATAATCTTTAGAAAACAACTCTAATTTTATAGGGGAAATCTTCACTTATCGGTAAGCAATTGTATTCTTCAGAGGGAAAAAAAATCATTGATCATTGAAGTAATTAGATTTATTGTTTGTTTGTTGGAATTGTATCTCCTAGCACGATCTACGGTCATAGCACGATGAATACTGACTTGTTACAGTGCACACTCATGGAGTTCGCCGTCCTGATATGATCTTAGATGTTGCTAGGACGTAAAACAACAACAAACAAACATGGAGTTCTTATAGTGCTGCCTCACTGGGAGACTGGGTCACTGGTACCATGACCCATTCTCCCACTCAGCCACATTATCCTGATTCAGAGGAAACCTGGGTTTGCCCTATCCTATTAACCCAGACGGACACACACATACACACTACCACACCCATACAACACACAGACCCAGGCCCCCCAACATACACACATTCACACACTTACACCCATACATGCACACACAGACCCACACACACACATTCACACACACCTACACCCATACAAGCACACCTAGACCCACACACACTTTAACACACACCTATACACGCACATACACCCATACCCACACATACATTCACACACTTACACCTTACACGCACACCCACCAAGACCAAAACACACATTCACACACCTACACCCATACATGCACACACAAGCCCCCCCCCCCCCCACACACATTCACACACACACCCATTCATGCACACACCCAGACCAACACACATTCAAACACACCTAGACCCATGCACGCATACACAGACCCCCACACACACAGTCACACACCTACAATTATACACACTCACACGCACTCATGCACACACTCACAGACTAACAGTCACACAGTCACACACTCACATACTCACACACATGCACTCACACACTCACACACTCACACACTCACACCCTCACACACTCACACACTCACACACTCACACCCTCACACACTCACACACTCACGCACTCACGCACTCACACACTCACACACTCACAGTCACACACTCAAACACTCACGCACACACTCACACACACACACACTCACACACTCACACATGCACACTCACACACTCACACACTCACACACTCACACACTCACGCACACACTCACACACTGATTCACACACTCACACACTCACACATTTACACACGCACACAGTCACACACTCAAACACTCACAGTCACACACACTCACACACACACACACACACTCACACACTCACACACTCACACACTCACAGTCACACACTCAAACACTCAAACACTCACACACTCACAGTCACACACTCACACACACACTCACACACTAACACGCACACGCGCACACCCATTATCTATGCACATCAAAGCTGTCGGTTTCACAATACAACCACGTCTGCGTGCAGTGAGGGAGACTAGGGTGGGGGTGGAATGGCGAAGGGGTGTCTGGGAAGGCGAAGGGAGGATTGACTGGGGGCGGGGGGGGGGAGAGGGGGGTGAGCCTGGGGGAGGGAGGAGACAGTCAGTGTGGCTTATTGGGTGGGTGAGGTAAAAGCTATATAGTTCGATGAAAACATAGATTTGTTAATGTTAAGGTACTTATCTAGATTTGATCCTAAATATTTGACTTCGGTGTTGGTGCGTTTATTATACATTTATTGCTACATAGAAGGGAATACTACATCAAGTAAAAGTTGCACAGTCTGATGTTTTTGAGTTTCTCTCATTTCCTGAGATAAAAGTATTAGGTTGTTCATTATAATCTAACTTACTTTAGTTTGAAGTAACTTTTATTTTAAATCGCAAACTTCTGAGATATTTGAAATGGAAACATGCTAACTTAAGTTGGGCAAGCTTGTAAAAACTCTAACACCACAGGCTTCTGCAGTAACCGGTTCTATTAATTGATTCAATAGTCCCTTCCATGTGCCGGTAAATGTTTAATAAGTGCATCAGTATCTAAGGTAGATATGTAGAACCAAATCTAGATAATTGTTTTGGTTTTGAAAATTTGATGTTTTCATTGGACTATGCAGCTTTAATCAAACCTGTTTCTACTGAAGTCTATGGTGGCAGAGTTTTGAAGTGGGCGCCAAAATTGATTTGGCACCTTTTCACTTTAAATAACTCCAAAGCTTGCAATTTACATAACAGTTCCATCAAACTAAAGAAAGGTAGGTTATAAATATAATAATCAACCTACTATCTTTATCTAAATCGTTTTTGTGGGGGTTTTTATTGTGTGTGTTTTTTTTTTAGCAAAAACTCCAAAAGCTCCAAAATATCGGACTATGCTTATAACAATGAATCTAATATATTTATTTCGGGAAAAAAAGGCAGCCAAAAAAACCACAAGAATAGACCAATTTGTAAATTCCCTACGAAAAGCTGGGCAGGGTCCAAGCAAGGCTTATAAGTTCTAGCGGTTCTGTACGGCACTACCACTACAGGTTCACCACCCCCCACCCCCACCCCCACCCCCCTCAGCCCCATACCCACCCGCTAATCCCATCTTATACTAGATGCACAATCCGATGGTTTTTAGTTTCTGAGATTTTCAGACACAAATACATGAGATTGATCATAATAATCTACTTTTCTTACTTTGAAGTGATTTTTTTCTTGTCCTTTTTGTTTTTGTTTTGATGGGATGTTTTATTTTAAATGGCTAACTTTGGAGATATATGATAGGAATACAGATGTAAATGCTAAATAAATTTTGGCAAGCAGGTCAAAATTCTGACACCATGGGCTTCAGCGAAAACAGGTTCTATTAAATTGTCTTACTTATCGTACGTTAGTATCTCTGTATGCGCAGCAAGGTATGCTTAAAGTTGCATAGTCCGATGGTTTAGAGTTTCTGTCAATTTCTGAGATAAAAACATTAGATTGATTGCTATAGACTACCTTACTTTAGTTTGAAGTAACGTATATTTTAGATGGTTAACTTTGGAGATATTCGAAGTACAACCACGCAAAATTAATGTTGGCAAGCACGCCAAAACTCTGACACCATAGGCATCTGCAGTGACAGGTTCTCTTAAATTGCATCTTTATTCCCTTCAGTGTGATGACAAATGCTTAATAAGTGCACCAGTATCTAAGTTAGATTTCTAGAATCAAATCTAGGTGAGTGTTTTGGTTTTGAACATTTTATGTTTCATCGGAATATGCAACTTTAAGAAGTGCACAAGTATCTAAGTTGGATTTGTAGGATTAAGTCTAGATTAGTGTTTTGGTCTTGAAAATGTGACTCTTTTGTCGTGGAGGTGATGAACATGGGAAATATTGTGCAGGATTCGAACCCACACCTCTTGCCATTCTGGGGCTAGTGTGGATAATAGCCCCAAGTTGCTAATCTGGACTGTTGTGTACCATTTCTTAGAACATCAAATTGCTATTTGTACATCTGTTGCGGTTCAAGTGTTTTTGTGTGTTTTTTTTGGTGTTTTTTTTAAATTTTGTTTGTTTTCTCTCTTGGCTCATATCACCCACTTCATCTTCCATAAAATTCACAAATCACTTAATTTGAGATGTAAATAGTTCTAAGCACCATCTGGGTTGGATTGTAGGGCATCGTGACTTAGGTTGCATAAGTGCCCTTGATGCTCTACAATTCCATGTATTAGCTTTCTTTTGCCATAAAACTTTAAAAAAAAATTAGACTAGCTAGGCTCCCCGATGCAATCGCCCTATCAACACACATCTGAATATTTGCGATCTTGCCTAAGAAGTCAGTGCAGACTATTTAGCTCTCATCGCCCTGGAATTGTAAATATTTTAAACAGTTTACATCCATAATTTATTTAATGCTTACAATTACATACAGGCAATGCACTTACATATACATACACAGGGTATGTTACAAAAACCACAACATGTAACTTATATGAGATACTGGTCACAGCAACCAGTACCATGGAGGTGATGAAAATGGGGAACATTGCCCCTAGAACAGGCCTTAAACTGACACTGGTTCCCATTCCAGGGCAAGTGTGCTAACCATTACACAACCTACGCTCCCTGATGCCATCACCCTATCCATGCCTACCTGTCTATGTGGCTCGTTATTTGAGAGGTCAGTGCAAAACTAATATATTTTCATCGGACTATGCTGCTTTAATTTCTCTAACAGCGCCCCTCCTCTCCCCCCCCCCCCCCCCCCCCCCCCCCCCACCAGCACTAGCAGTAGATCAACCACCTTGCACTAACTGACCGATGAGACTCCACAGGAAACCTAGTCCACGCGGAAAATGTGGTTGGTGGGTTGTTGTAGTTTTACATCGTGGCAACACCTAAGGTAATATCAGGACGGCTACTGACTTGTGACAGTGTGTTCTCATGGCAACTATATAGTGCTGTCCCACTGGGAAATCAGGCTGCTGGCACCATGCATGAGCCGATATCCCACCCAGTCGCATTACCCTAAAGCTGAGCTAACCAGTCGTTGCCCTATCCTACTAATGCCAAGCGCCAGGCAAGGAAGCGATACATAACAATTTTAAAGTCATTCGTTTAACTCGACCGGGAACAAAACTCCCGACCTTCCGCACGCGAGGTCCGCGCTCTACCGATTAGGCGACCGCGCCCGGTGTGGTGTTGCTGCTGCTGGTTGTGGGGTGGGAAGGGGACGGCTGTAGGGGTGGGTGTGGGTGTGGGGAGTGGGTATGGGGGGGGGGGGGTCTCTCTCAAAATTCAGGTGGTCATGTTGATAAATATTAACCTCGTGTCTGGGTGAATGACGACCATGTCTAAATCGGAGCAGAAACTGTTTTGATAGGAATGAACTGTAAACAAGTTCTGGAGGTCCTAGTTTCGGTTTCTATATTGACGCAGAGTCACGAAACTGACAGTGAACCCACACAATAAAGAAGATGGCAGCCACTGGAGAGCCTTGCCTGGACTTTTAATGTATATTAATCTATGCGATTTCACTAATTCTTCACCCCAAAAAGAGCAAGCCATGATAGATAAATATCTGAACGATATATTTAGCATATTGGATTGTAGATTCATGTCAGAAACCAGCACTTTTTCTGTAAGATTGTTTAGCAGCCCTGGCAGTGGGGATGCAAGAGGACCTATTGGTGATGTAGCAAATTCTACATGGTCTAACACCCTTTCCTCCTCCCCCTCCCTCTCCCCTCTTCTCCTTCTCTCCCACTCCCAAGTCCCTCTTCCAACCCCCCAACCCCTTCCCCCTTCCACCCCCTCCCCTCTCCTCCTACCAAAAACAGTGTCCAAGAAAAGACTTCGCCCCGCCGCCCGCAAACCGAAAAACTACTGCATAAAATCTCAAATAAACTATTTTAAAAGTATTTGTGTCAATAGGCATAGAGGCACAATGTCTAATGTGGCCTGAATTGGTCATGGTGCTGGCTAAGAAGCGACACTTATACATTTTTAGGTGATATATCCCCGCGGGGCATAGGTCATAGGGCATAGGTCATATTCACGGTGATAATTGCATGTCTTATAAAAAACAAACAGTTGTCGCCGTGAATTTGACCTGTGCTGCCGACATGGCATAAAGAAACCACCAATCAATCAATCAATCAAGAATCAAACCCAGTGGGGCAGCACTATGAGTGCGCACTGTCACAAGTCAGAAAAAAGTTTGATTTATTTAACAACGCCTCTAGAGCGCATTGATATTTATCATCGGGTATTCGACGTCAAACATATGTTCATTCCAACATATTTCTTTGGGGGAAACCTGCTGCCATATAGGCTACTCTTTCTGATAAGCAACAGGGGCTCTTTTATATGCACCTTCCCACATACAGTAGAGCGCTGAATACATCCTTTAATGGACCAGTTATGGAACACTGGTTGGAATGGAAAATAGCCCAAACTGCAAATGTATCCACTGAGCAGGATCGATCGGATGATCCACACCTTCAGAGGAGTACACTCTACCGCCTGAGCTACGCCCCGCTCCCTTGTCACAAGTCGGTACCCATCCTGATATGACCATAGATGTTGCCAGGACGTAAAGCCCCAACAAACAAACAGGGTTTGTCTGGGCTGGTCCGATGTGGTCTGTTGGTGCGTTGGCACCCTTAGATGTGTTTGTCCAGCCATGCCAAGACGCTACCCAGCCTAAACCCGGCGGGAAGCAGCGACCAGCCATGACTGGTGGGGGGGGGGAGGGGGGGAGGGGGGGGGGGGGGAGGTAAGGAGTGGTGCTGGTGGAGGAGGGGGGGGGGGCTTTTGTTAAGAGGCAAATGCGGTGGAGGGTTGCGGGAGGGGAGGGAGGTAAGGAGGGACGGGGGATGGGAGGGGGATGCAGAATGCATTGGGTAGGAGAGGAGAATGTGGGGAAGTGAGGGAGAATGCATTGGGAAGGAGGGGAGAATATGGGTGATGGAGGGAGAATGCATTGGGAAGGAGTGGAGAATGTGGGGGAGGGAGGGAGAATGCATTGGGAAGGAGGGAGAATGTGGGGAAGGAGGGAGAATGCATTGGGTAGGAGAGGAGAATGTGGGGGAGGGAGGGAGAATGCATTGGGAGGAGAGGAGAATGTGGGGGAGGGAGGGAGAATGCATTGGGAGGAGAGGGAGAATGTGGGGGGAGGGAGGGAGAATGCATTGGGAAGGAGTGGAGAATGTGGGGGAGGGAGGGAGAATGCATTGGGAAGGAGGGAGAATGTGGGGGAGGGAGGGAGAATGCATTGGGAAGGAGGGAGAATGTGGGGGAGGGATGGAGAATGTATTGGTTGGAGGGGAGAATGTGGGGGAGGGAGGGAGAATGCATTGGGTAGGAGGGGAGAATGTGGGGAGGGAGGGAGAATGCATTGGGAAGGAGGGGAGAATGTGGGGAGGGAGGGAGAATGCATTGGGTAGGAGGGGAGAATGTGGGGGAGGGAGGGAGAATGCATTGGGAAGGAGGGGAGACATGTGGGAGGGAGGGAGGGGGAATGTATTGGATAGGGGAGAATGTGGGGAAGGGAGGGAGAATGTATTGGGAAGGAGGGGAGAATGTGGGGGAGGGAGAATGCATTGGGTAGGAGGGGAGAATGTGGGGGAGGGATGGAGAATGCATTGGGTAGGTGTGGAGAGTGTGGGGGAGGAAGAATGGGATAGGTAGGAGGGGAGAATGTGGGGGAGGGAGGGATAATGTATTGGGAAGGAGGGGAGAATGTGGGGGAGGGAGAATGCATTGGGTAGGAGGGGAGAATGTGGGGGAGGGAGGGTAATGCATTGGGTAGGAGGGTAGAATGTGGGGGAGGGAGGGGGAATGCATTGGGTAGGAGGGGATAATGTGGGGGAGGGAGGGGGAATGCATTGGGTAGGAGTGGAGAATGTGGGGAGAGTGGGAGAATGCATTGGCGAGGAGTGGAGACTGTGAGGGGAGGGAGGGGGGTCGCTGGGGGTGGATCTTTTTAATACCCGCCTAAAAAAGACCTGGGAGAGTCTGACATCTCTGTGAAAGGAGTCGCGCGATACTCACGCCCCCCCCCCCCCCCCCCCACCACCACCACCACCCCCACCCCGCCCCCTAGCGGCATTCTGCGACCCCCCCTCCCCCCACCCCCACTTACACACACACACACACAGACAGAGGCTTGGCCCGTGTTGAAAGAAGAGTCTGGACGTCTGTTGTTCCGTTAAGCCTTCTTCTTTAGATTGGCTTAAGTTTTTTAACCCGTCCGTAGGGGTCACCAGGTGAAGGCACTTGTGTTGGGTGTGTATATATATATGTGTGTGTCTGTGTGTATGTGTGGGTGTGTGGGTATGGGTGTGTGGGTGGGTGGGTGTGCGTACATCGGGTGGGGACTTGGGGGGCGGAGCGGAGGTGTGGGGGGGGGGGGGGGGGGTCCGACTAGTTTTGGGTGGGTGGGGCGTCGACAGACTGATGTTAATATACAGTAAAACCCCTGTGACCAACCACCTCAACAGTAACATATGGCATATAGTATATTATCTGAACATAAATAACTAAAAGGGTTTATATAATTAATGGATGAGTGGGGCTTAGGCCGATTTTAGTTGGTCATAATATACATATATACAGTAAAACCTTTCTAAATTGATCGACGATGGGACCAACTTTAAATGGTCCATTTATGGAGGTGGTCGGTTTAGGGAGTTTTTTTGGACTGTTTCAATGGTATTGCATGGGCACTCGTTTGGGACCAAATAAAGTGATCGATATAGGGGAGTGGTTGATCTGTGGAGGTGGTTGGTTATAGAGGTTTTCCTATGGTTTACTTAGTTATATATTACATAGAGTGTGCTTCGTGAACATACATAATTATGTTATTCATATACTTAGTGGGTGCGTCGGGCCTAGGCTCGCTGGTGCATTTTCTATATGTATATAAATTAGTTAGTTTATATATGGCATATAATCTATTATGTAAATATACATACACAAAATGGTAGCAATATTTAGCTCTACGTATTGACAAATGACATTAAGAATGCATCATGATGCGATACCACAACATCCTGTATTGTTAATGTAATCCTCTTATACAGTTACTGGCAAATGACATTAAGGATGATGTATGAAGTGATACTACAAAGACACAATTATTGGTAACCGAATGCTCTTCTGCACACAGTACTAATAAATTACAAGAATACCTTATAATGCAATGCCACAACATCCTGTATTGTTAATGTAATCCTCTTATACAGTTACTGACAAATGACATTAAGGATGATGTATGAAGTGATACTACAAAGACACAATTATTGGTAACCGAATGCTCTTCTGCACACAGTACTAATAAATTACAAGAATACCTTATAATGCAATACCACAACATCCTGTATTGTTAATGTAATCCTCTTATACAGTTACTGACAAATTACATTAAGTATGCTTTATGAAATTATACTACAAAAACACAATTATTGCTAACCTAATCCTCTTCTGTACACGGTACTAATAAATGACAAGAATACCTCATAATGCAATACCACAACATTCTGTATTGTTAATGTAATCCTCTTACACAGTTACTGAAAAATGACATTAAGTATGCTTTATGAAATGATACTACAAAAACACAACTATTGCTAACCTAATCCTCTTCTGTACATAGTACTAATAAATGACAAGAATAATTCACAATGCAATACCACAACATCCTGTATTGTCAATGTAATCCTCTTATACAGTTACTGACAAATTACATCCTCTTCTGTACACAGTACTAATAAATGACAAGAATACCTTATAATGCAATGCCACAACATCCTGTATTGTCAATGTAATCCTCTTATACAGTTACTGGTAAATGACATTAAGGATGATGTATGAAGTGATACTACAAAGACACAATTATTGATAACCGAATGCTCTTCTGTACACAGTACTAATAAATGACAAGAATACCTTATGATGCAATGCCACAACATCCTGTATTGTTAATGTAATCCTCTTATACAGTTACTGGCAAATGACATTAAGGATGATGTATGAAGTGATACTACAAAGACACAATTATTGGTAACCGAATGCTCTTCTGTACACAGTACTAATAAATGACAAGAATACCTTATAATGCAATGCCACAACATCCTGTATTGTTAATGTAATCCTCTTATACAGTTACTGGCAAATGACATTAAGGATGATGTATGAAGTGATACTACAAAGACACAATTATTGGTAACCGAATGCTCTTCTGTACACAGTACTAATAAATTACAAGAATACCTTATAATGCAATGCCACAACATCCTGTATTGTTAATGTAATCCTCTTATACAGTTACTGACAAATGACATTAAGTATGTTTTATGAAATGATACTACAAAAACACAACTATTGCTAACCTAATCCTCTTCTGTACACGGTACTAATAAATGACAAGAATAATTCACAATGCAATACCACAACATCCTGTATTGTCAATGTAATCCTCTTATACAGTTACTGACAAATTACACCCTCTTGTGTACACAGTACTAATAAATGACAAGAATACCTTATAATGCAATGCCACAACATCCTGTATTGTAAATGTAATCCTCTTATACAGTTACTGGCAAATGACATTAAGGATGATGTATGAAGTGATACTACAAAGACACAATTATTGATAACCGAATGCTCTTCTGTACACAGTACTAATAAATGACAAGAATACCTTATAATGCAATGCCACAACATCCTGTATTGTTAATGTAATCCTCTTATGCAGTTACTGACAAATGACATTAAGTATGCTTTATGAAATTATACTACAAAAACACAATTATTGCTAACATAAGTCTCTTCTGTACACGGTACTAATAAATGACAAGAATACCTCATAATGCAATACCACAACATCCTGTATTGTTAATGGAATCCTCTTATACAGTTACTGACAAATGACATTAAGGATGCTTTATGCTGGGATATTACAAAAATAAAGTCATTGCTAAGGAAATTCTCTTCTGCAATGCCTGACAAATGACATTAAGGATGCTTTACGATGAAATAGTGTAAAAATAGAGGTGTTGCTGAAACAATCCTCCTCTGCATTGACTGATAAATGGCATCAAGGCAGCTTTATGATGAAATACTACAAAAATAGGGCTATTGCTATGGAAATCCTCTTCTGCAATGACTGACAAATGATACTAAGGATGATTCATGGTGACATAACACAACAACAGCTATTTTTAATGTAATCATCTTCTACAGTTAACGACAAATAGGGTAGAATTATTGCAGGTCTTCCTAGTTTTGCTGGTCCCTCAGGAAGGACTGAACCTGCGACTCAGCACATCGAGTTCCAGCTATAGCTGCCACACCGGAAGTTGATATTGGTGATGCTGCTACCGGAAGTTGATATTGGTGCTGCTGGTACCAGAAGTTGGTATTGGTGCTGCTGCTACCGGAAGTTGATATTGGTGCTGCTGGTACCAGAAGTTGATATTGGTGCTGCTGCTACTGGAAGTTGATATTGGTGCTGCTGCCACCGGAAGTTGATATTGGTGCTGCTGCCACCGGAAGTTGATATTGGTGCTGCTTCTGCTACCGGAAGTTGTTATTGGTGCTGCTATCGGAAGTTGATATTGGTGCTGCTACCGGAAGTTGATATTGATGCTGCTGCTCGCGGAAGTTGATATTGGTGCTGGTAAAACCACCTGTTCCCTGATGACCAAACATGGTAATATTGGTAGCGTTCTTGGCGTAATGATTGCTTTTTTCTTTTAGTTTTACATCCTGGCAACATTTCCGATCATTTCAGGACGGGTACCGACTTGTGAGAGTGCACACTCATGGTGAGTTTATAGTGTTGCCCCATTGGGAGACCAGGTACCCAGCACCATGACCTGATGTCCTGCTCAGTCACATTATCCTGATGCAAAACCAACCAGTGCTTGCCCTATCCTAATAAGGCCGAGCGCCTGGCTAGAAAGCAACAAGTATACATTTTTTGTCATCGGTTTGACTAGACCAGGGTTCCAACCCATGCGTTCGAATGCCACGATCTACCAAAATGGGAGACGGACGCTCAACTCATTGAGCCATCCCGTCTGGTCAGTTGTTTCGAATGAAGATTGCAGTGAAATTGTCCTGGCATGAGATAACATAACACTTCCTGAATGAATCATGGCGTAGGCCCTATGTGTAGCCACCTTGTCGACTGAAGCTGGTCCCTGGCATGAGATAACATAACACGTTCATTTTTTACATTCTTATTTTTTGGTTCATTGCTACATAACCATTTCATAACAAGAACATGTAATTAGTGAGAATTAAAATTAACCTCAGGTAAACATCTTTTATTTTAATTCAATTTTAGATTGTGGTTTATGGAGGTTTTGTGTCTGAAGAATTCATTTGTCTTCATATGACATTAGGCTTTGCTAGGACGTCAAACCCCAATCACTGATGTAAGTAGTACTGTCAGCTGACCTTTGCTTTGACCCTTTACGCCCCACTATACACTTAACAAGTCCTTTTGCATGATTGGTCAGCCATAGCCCAAATCCCACCCCCACCACATTCTCACCCACCCCCACCCCTACCCCAACCCCTAGCACCCAGCCACTGTGTAACCAACGCCTGTCTTGGTTACCATATCTCACCGATCGTGCCTTGACAGGCTCAGACACACACACACACACTCACAACAGCCATTTTAAAATGAGGTCCAAAAGAGAAAGTGAGAGTGAAATATCTCAGACATATCAGTGGATGTCATCTATTCCTTTAACTCCGACTGTACCAGTACACCTTACATTGATTTGTTTTTAATCCAACGGTCACGAGTCTCTGCTATTTTGTCTCTTTTTAGATAACACTATTACTGGTATTAATTAGTGATTACTACTGTCGTGGGGGGTGATGAAAATGGGAAACATTGTGCCTAGAGCGGGACTTGAACCCACATCTCTTTGCATTCCAGGCAAGTGTGCTAACCATTACACCACATAGGTCCCCTGATGTTGCTACACTACACACTCCTACCTGTCTATGCAGCTCCTTTCCTGAGAGGTTAGTACAGACTATTACACTCGTCCCCTTGGAATTGTAAGTCTTGTAATGCTTACAATTACATACATACAGGCAATACACTTACATACATACACAGGGTAGGTTCAACAAATATACAGGGCATAGCTTGTACAGGAACGTTGTCATTGCACCATTGTCCTGGGGGTGATGAAAATGGGAAATATTGTGCCTAGAGTGGGATTCGAACCCAGATCTCTTTGCATTCCAGGCCAGTTTGCTAACCATAACCAAATAGGCTCCCTGATGTCACCACACTACCCACGCCTACCTGGTATGTGGTTCCTTGCCTGAGAGGTCAGTGCAGACCACTACACTACTCACTTGTCTCCCACAACTCTTCTCCACCAATCCCACCCCTCCCCCCACTCCCCTCCCAAATAGACACCTCTAGCACAGCCCACCCACCCATTCCCAACACTTCCACTCCGCTACCAAACATATCCCTCTACCACAACCCCCACCCAACTGACCCTTTCCCCCACTCCCAATCCCACGCCATACTATTCTTCTACCACAAACCCCCACTCGTGCTCCTCCTCACCCCCACAGCGACTCCCACCTCCCCACCATACAAATCCCTATGCCACAGCCCCACCCACACACCCTTGGCCCCCAATCCCACTCGCCTCCCATGCATCACTTGCTATCCGGACCGCACTTCGTCCACACCTCTCGCTATCTCCTCTCCACTGGCCTTGCTCCTCCTTGATATGTCTAAAATGAGTTCCAGGAGGGGGAGCTCGCCAGCATTTCACTTTCTACTCTGACTCTGTCTGTGGCTCGCTGGTTGGTCACCATAGAGCAAATAGACATGGTCCTTTGACTCAACTCTCCTCATTTCTCTTTCCTAGAGTCTACCCTCTTTTTTTTCTCCCAGGCATACTTCTCCCTCTGACCAGAGGAGTTGTGTGCTTGGATTGGGCCCTTTACCTTTATGTTTCTCTCGCTTTGTTCTCGTTGCTGGAACCACCGCTGGACCCATCTTTACCAGCCCTTCCTCGGAAACCTGCTGTCTGCTGGATACAAGTGCTGTGCTACCGCCGGACCGGAGTGATTCTGGTCCACCCCAATGACTCGTTGTTTAATCGTTGTAAAGACATCCCCCAGCTTCTACAACCGTCCCACCAGAAGATTATTCTTCAACCAAAGATTGGGCCGATTTATCGGAGCCTCTCTATAATGTTGCAGTTCTGCAACCAGTAACCGTCGTAAGGCTACAAACAACCCAGAAGTCAAGGCCTCCCATGCACACACCTCTAGCCACTCCAACTCCCCTCCCAGTCCCACCTGCACCCCTCTACCACAGCCCCATTAACCCTTTCACCCCACTCCCACTCCCACTCCCACCCCCACACCCACTCCGCTACCAAACACATCCCTCTACTACTCTACCACCAGACTGTGGTTGGGCTCTCAGGCTGCCTTTTTCCTTCCCCCCCTCCCTCAATTTCTCTGACCACTACCCATCGGAAACCAACTCTCAACCACATGGGACCGCTTTCAGTGGTGCCCATACAGTGCTGCAGATTTGCAGCCTTCAGCGCACCAATGCGACTGAAAACTCCCCAAAAACAAAACAAACTCTACCAGCACTCCCCCTCCCCTCCCCTGCCCCCACTCCCACTTCCATTCCATACACAGTCCTCATGCCCGCTCCTCCCGCCACGCCCCCTCCCCCCTACCACCCCTCTACCACAGCACCCCACCCCACCCTTCCCCCACTCCCAGCACCCTACCATACAAGCCCTGCGCTCACCCCCTACCCCACTCCCACTGACCTCCAACTCACACCCCTCTCCCACAGTCCCCCCCCTCTCCCTCCTCACCCACTTCAGTATCAATACTATCATACACCCCACTCCACCCACCACCACACCCACCCCCTCCCACACCCACATACACCCCTCCGAATCCCCAACCTCTCTATTGCTCCCATAGAAAAACTGAACCACAAATGTAGGCTCGCCCATAATACCCATGGCATGGGTCAGCGTGGGATCACCCATAAAGTTTCTATTTCAGTCCATTTCTCATAATCGGCCCTCCCCGGCCTAAAGGCCGGAAAGGCCGCAAAGGCCGTCAGCGTGTCGGCGTCACTCAGCCGGCCAAACCCCTTGATACACGCTTAATTTACATGATAATAACACTCCTGATAAAGCCGCCAATTCTTCTCAAACTTTTCTTCTTTTTTTGTTAGCTTCTTCATGAAGTATTTATACATCTTTCACCGTTTGAATATATATATATATAACGGGGTTATACTGTATATATATATACAGTATAATCCCGTTAAACCAAACTAGAAGGGACCCTAGGAATTTGTTTGGATTAACCGATCATTGGTTTAACCTAGCTTAGGCTTCGACTTTGACTTTGAGTAAGTGTGTATTGCACATGTAATATACAATGCATGTAGACACTTTGACTATTGTTTTTTATGTATATACAGTATAACCCCATTAAACCAACCTTGGTTAAACCAAAATATCGGTTAATCCAAACGTTTTTTGGCAGCCCGGCAAAATACTACCATTTATCATATACAAAAGTTGGTGGTGTCTCAGATGACCTTATAACCACATGAAAGTTTGTGCTTTAACCATACCGAAAGTAGCCTGCAGTCGGCAATTTTGTTTGGATTAACTGATAATTTGGATTAACCGACTTTGGTTTAACCAACCTTTTAATATGATAAATGGTAGTATTTTGCCGGGCCGCTCAAAAAAGTTTGGATTAACCGATCATTTGGTTTAACCGAGCTTGGTTTAACGGGGTTATACTGTGTATATAAACCGGATCTCTACCTGAGGTGAAGGAAGAAGGGGAGCTAAGTGGATCGAGAGTTTTTATTTTCTCTTGAAAAGGAAATATAGCCTTATCATATATATAAAACGTTTTGAAGCAAAGGGAATCATACATCGAGTGCGCAGAAGTACCTAGAACTGCCGGTGGCGGCGCCACTGTAGACAGCAGGCTGCAGTTATTCAAGATTCGTCCTTATTGGACAATAACCAATATTATAAAGTAATAATAATATTAATAAAGCTCATACCGAAGATTTATACCCGTATATCCATATACTATATATATATATATTATATTTTATATATATATATATATATATATATATATTGTCTGTATTGAAGATCTGGTTAAACTTCAGTGCATTGATCTGGTGGGTTTAGAATGGGGGCAGAGGGGGCTTCAAATCAACTTTGAATATTTCTAAATTTGTCAAATTCCAACCATATCTTAGGTTGGTTGTTTGAGTTTTACGTCCTGGCAACTTCGAATGTCATATCAGGACGGATACCGACTTGTGACAGTACACACTCATGGAGGCGTTATAGTGCTGCCCCACTGGGAGACCAAGCCGCCAGCACCATGTTTGTTTGTTGTTGTTTACGTCCTAGCAACATCTAAGGTCAGACCAGGATGGGTACTGACTTGGGACAGGGTGCACTCATGGCGATTTTATAGTGCTGCCCCACTAGAAGACCAGGCTGCCAGCACCATGACCTGATATCCCACTCAGTCACATTATCCTGACACTGAGCCAACCAGTCCTTGCCCTATCCTAATAATGCCGAGCGCCAGGCTAGGATGCAACAAGTATCAATATTTAAGTCATCGGTTTGACTCGACCAGGGTTCAAACCCACGACCCCACAATCTACCAACACGGGAGATGGATGCTCTAACTCATTCGGCCATCCCGTGTGGTCGAAAAACGATCGAACTGTACAACTTTTAGCATTTTGGGGTTCTGTCCTTTAAAAATGTTAAACCTTGCTGTCTTTGCCACGATTTTATTTATGCGATCTAGTTAAGAATGTGAATAACATAGCACTGATGCATATCATTTGGCCGCTGGACGCAGTGGCCGAATCGGTAGAGTGCAGGCTTTACCTGCGGAAGTTCGGGAGTTTGATTCCCAGCCGAGTCAAACCGATGACTTATAAAATTGATAGTTGTTGCTATCTAGTATGGGTCTCGGTATTACAGTATAACCCAGTTAAACCAAGCTCGGTTAAACCAAACGATCGGTTAATCCAAATTTGTTGGGTGGTGCAGCAAAATACTACCATTTATCATGTAAAAAAGTTGGTTAAACCAAAGTTGGTTAATCCAAAGTATCGGTTAATCCAAACAAAATTGTCGGACCCCAGGCCACTTCCAGTACGGTTAAACCAAACTTTCATGTGGCTATAACGTCATCTGAGACTTTTTTTATATGATAAATGGTAGTATTTTGATGGGCTGCCGAAAAAAAGTTAGGATTAACCGATCGTTTAATGGGGTTATACTGTATATACATAAAAAACAATAATCAAAGTGTCCACATACACTGTATATTACATTCATAATGCACCCTCGTTTTTGCCAAAGCCAAGTCAAAGTCGAAGCCAAAGCTTGGTTAAACTAATGATTTGTTAATCCAAACAAATTTCTAGGGTCCCTTCAAGTTTGCTTTAACGGGGTTATACTGTATTAGGATAATTGTCACCATCGTAACATGGAAAGCAAAATATGTGGCGACCAATTTCAGAGAACGACCTATGTGAGTATGTGCGTCTCTTCAGTTCTGTGTGCGCAAGGAGACACTCAAATAAACTTATAAATGTGGATGCATGGACAGGGACTGCTTTTAAACTGGAGTGTCTGGGGTGTACACTAGCAATGAGGCACCGAGCCCCCCCCCCCCCCCCCCCCCATTCCCTCGGCACAAAATCATGAACACACAGATATATGTACTACACAATGGATTATGCGAATATAAATTATGGATGAGATTCTTGTCTATTCTAATATCTTCAGCTGTGGGTTCACTGGAATTGTAAATGTGTGTACGCAGAAGCCCAGATTTGTATGGCTGGAAATAGAGTGTGCATAGTGGCGCCATCTATGGCAGGATTTGCACATTAAGAGGGGGATCTAACCATTGACAAATGTATTTATTTATAGATATTTTTATTAAATATTTGTATATATGTATATATGTATATATTATATAATTTTTATATTAAATTTTTATATATTTACTTATATATATGTAATTATATATTATTGAATATATTTATATGTATATTATTGAATATATTTATATGTATTTATATGTATATATTATATATTTTATATATTAGATTATTATATATTTACTTATATATATGTAATTATATATTATTGAATATATTTATATATATATATTCTATATTATGCATATTATATATTATATAATTATATATATTCTATTTATATTTTAGGTATATTATATATTTATGTTCATAATCGTACATGGATAATAGTTATTAATATATATGAATAAATATATATATATATATATATCAATACATGTGAATGCATATAAATGTATTTAAATGTACAATGATGTAAATAAATATATGAATATTTATTTATGTAAATGTATATAAGTATATAAGTATATATACATTTATAGAGGCATGCATTAAATTTGATATACTTTTATGCATATTTATATACACTTATATGAATATATTTATATACACATTCTATTAAAGCTGCATACTCTGATGAAATATCAAATTTTCAAAACCAAACAAATAATCTAGATTTGATTTCACATATCTAACTTAGATACAGATGCACTTACTGTTCGTTTCAGGGTGGCCAGGAGCCACTCACACCAGTCACAGGTGGCGCCGGTGTGGCCGATTTTGGTAACTAAACTCGGTGTAGTACTAGGATATACGGTCAAACCTCGCTAATCGACCACCTCAACAGATCGACCACTCCCCTATATCGATCGCTTTATTTGGGTCCCAACAATACCATTGTAACCATATTCTAACCCCCTAAACCGCCCACCTCCCTAAATGGACTAATTAAAGTCGGTCCAAAGGTCGGTCGATTTAGAGAGTTTTTACTGTAATAAAATACATTTAGAGAAGGGAACTGAGGTGTGGTAGTGCCGTGTCTATATTCTCATAGTAGGTTAAAACGCATATATAACTGAATAATAGATCTATTAATGTATATAGATGTATTTAATAACTATATATGTATGTTTATTAATGTGCATATATGCATACAGATATATATATATATATACATAACTTATCTTATGGGGGTTACGATGGTTACCAGCTGCAGAACTGCAGCAATATAGAAAGGCACCGATAAATCGGTCTGATCTTTGGTTGAAGATTACACTTCTGGTGGGAAGGTTTTAGAAGCTGGTAATGTCTGTACAACAATCAAATGACAAATCGTTGGGGTGACCCCAAATCTCTCCAGTCTGGCGGTAGCAGAGCACTCGTATCCAGCAGCCGCAAGGGTTCAGAAGGAATGGATGAGTAAAGGCAGGTTCAGCAGGTTCCAGCACCAAGAACCAAGCGAGAGAGTGATAAGGTACAGACTCCCACCCAAGCAAACAACTCCCATGAGCCGGGGGAGAAGTAAGCCCGGGAGAAAAATAAAGGGTAGAGTATAGGAAAGAGAAATGAGGAGAGCTGAGTCAGAGGGCCGTGGCTCTTTGCTCTATGGTGATCAGCCACGAAGTGCGATCCAAATAGCAAGTGTATATATATATACACACATATATGTATATATGTATATATATATATATATCTGCGACATCCCTATATGGCTATTCCTTGCCGATGTAAATGGTGGGTACAATCGACACCATAGTTCATACCATGCATAATCCCAGATTGACATAGGTGTGAAATCGGAATTGTTTAGAGTAACCTCCCCCCATCCCCACAACTACACATACATACCCTACACACACATATATACCCACACACACTCACACCTACACACACACCGCCTACAGTGTCGTCCAATTCCATCCTGGCGGCAATTTAGACGTGGGACAAACTCACGGCCACTGCCCTTTGCAAAGTCGTCTGCCAGAGCCGTCGTATCGGGTTCGCGAGGCGCGCAATGGTCACCCTTTATGCTTAGTTCGCGATGGCGCCGCTCGGGGGCGCCACCAGTGGTAGCTCGTGCTGGGGCAGTGGGTGCCATTGTTAAGCAGCAAGACCCGCTACACTGTGTCTAGAGTTTCCACCCTCCGGAGAGGAACGTCAGCGGAAGGGGTGGAGGGGGCGGGGAGGGGGGGGGGGGGGAGTGGGGACGGGCACAATGAGCCTCCAACATAACCACCATTTATACTTAGAGGGTTTCATGTTTCAGATCTACTCAAAAGAGTGCGTTGAGGCTCTGCCTCCATGCGTCCGTGCCTTGTTTGCTGTTCAATGGATGTCAGAGAGGTGGTTTATTATAGTTTATAGACGCACGATGCTATATTGTTACTTGGCGAGTCAAGAGTAATCTGGTTCTTAGAAGTTAGAGACACTGGTTACTTTTAGCTGTTGAATCCGCTAGGTGTCGCCATTCTCTCGAAAGCATTGGCACTGCTGATGTGGGTGAATATTATTTACCGTTGAAGTATTAGGAGTTGGTTGTTGGAGTTTTACATCCTGGTTGCATCTAAGGTCATGTCTTATGGGTACTGACTTTTGACAGCGCACACTCATGGCAAGTTAATAGTGCTGCCCCACTGGGATATCAGGCTACCAGCAGCATTACTTGATATCTCACTCAGTCACATTATCCTCACACTGAGCCAACCAGTCCTTGCCCTATCCTAATAATGCCGAGTACCTGGCCAGAAAGCGATACGTATAATTTGTTAAGTCATCGCTTTGCCTTGACCAGGGTTCGAATCCCACGATCTACCAAAACGGGAGACAGACGCTCAACTCATTCAGCCAACCTGTGTGGTCATATAATCATGTCAAACTAGTAAATGAACGTTAGATAAACAAGAGGTATCTCGAGATTCATCCATAAATTGTATAACCCTGTTGAACCGAACTTGAAGGACCCAAGAAATTTGTTTGGATTAAACGATCATTGGTTTAACCGAGCTTTGACTTTGACTTTGACTTGGCTTTGGCAAAAACGCGGGTGCATTATCATTGTAATATACAATGTATGTGGACACTTTGATTATTGTTTTTTATGTATATACAGTATAACCCCATTAAACCAAGCTCGGTTAAACCAAATGATCGGTTAATCCAAACTTTTTTCGGAACCCCAGCAAAATACTACCATTTATCATATAAAAAAGTCGGTGGGCTCTCAGATGCCTATATAACCACATGAATGTTTTGTTTAATCATACCGGAAGTGGCCTGGGGTCTGACAATTTTGTTTGGATTAACCGATAATTTGGATTAACGGACTTTGGTTTAACTAACTTTTTTATATGGTAAATGGTAGTATTTTGGCAGGCCACCAAAAAAGGTTTGGATTAATGGACCGTTTGGTTTAACCAAGCTTGGTTTATTGGGGTTATACTGTATCATCATTCTGTGATACTGACTAGGAATCAATTTGGTTATAATGTGTTGGAGAACTAAGCTCTGAGTGATGGTTGGCTGGTACCTGAGTCCATATCCAGGTGGCGCCTCTGTTGCAAATGTGGAACCCAGGCTCTTATACTAGTCATAATATAGACTACAGGTACCGAACCTCTTAAGTCTCATGTGGCTTCCAAAAATCCCGAATTACCAGAAGACACTGCTATTGTTTAAACAGTCTAGTTTCGAATTTTGCAGGCTGGTTGTAGTTCACCGTGCGACTTCTTTGTTATATATATACATTTATATATGTAATGTTTAATAAATAATATATATAATAAAATAAATATTTAATATATATAATATGTTTCATATATAAATGTATTTTATATAATAGATATATTTTGTAATATATCTCTTACATAATTACTTGTCTTTGTTTATTTTGTATTTCAAGTATATCTTAAACTGGCTAATTTTGCAGGCTCGTTGTAGTTAGCCACGCGATATGTTTTATATCACATATACATCTTATATGTAATATATAATAAATAATATGAATATAATAAAATAAATATTAAATATATATAATATGTATCATATACATTTATGTATTATATATAATACATATTTATATTATGTAATAGATATATTAATATTTACTTTTCCTTGTTTATTTTATATTTGAAGTATATTATAAACTGTTTTGAATGTTGTGGGTTAGCTGGGGTTCACCGGGCGACCTCGTTGTTTTATATATAGTTATGTAATATATAATAAATAATATATATGTATATAAATAAATAATAAGTATATATAGAATATATAGAATATAGATTTATTTACAATATATAATATGTATTATATAATAGATCTATTATATATTTACTTTTCATTGTATATTCTATATTTTAAGCATATATTTAGAAAACTGGAAAATCATACAAATTCTGGGCCACTTCCGGTCCCAAGCGTGCCGGATATTTGGTCCTGTACCTGTATCAAAGTCACGAGTAAGTCAGACCGTTATAGGGTCCAAGCGTGTGACGTCACAGTGGGATTGTCAGCCATCTTGGGAAGCAACTAGGTAGTGGCTATTATATTATCAAATATATATAGATAAAGGGGAAGTCTAGCTCTTGACTTCTACATGGTTTGCTTGGTGATATTTTTATTTAACAAGTATTTTGTATTTGCACCCTAAAAGAATTCCCCGTACTCTTTGGTCTATCCGGTTTTACAACTACAGACTACACAGATCATTAGAAACCAAATGACAGATCATCAAGTATGGCACTTTAGCCATATTTGTCATTCTAAGAAATCAGTTTTTTTTCAAGGTTTAAGGGTTGATATTTTACGGATTATACACATTTCTGCTTTAAAAACCTGTGAGCTGGTTCTTTTGGGTATGAATAAAGCAGATCTTAAAGTTGCATACTCCAATCAAAAGCAAAACACATATCTAGATTTGAAGCTACATATGCACCTTGGATACTGGTGTATTTATTAAGTAGTTGTTGCTGCATAAAAGAACATATTAAAGCTGCGTAGTCTGATAAAAGTATCAACTTTTCAAAACCAAAACAATTATCTACATTTAATTTTTCATATCTAACTTAGATACCAGTGCACTTATTAAAAATGTATTTCTGTATACAGCTGGAATAGAATTTAGAAGGTGAATATTGAGTCAATTTAATAGAATCTGTTAATGCACAAGCCTATGGTGTTAGAGTTTTGGCGTGCTTGCCAAAATTAATTTGTCATGTTTGCACTTCAAATATCTCCTAAGTTAACCATTTAAAATAAAAAAAAGTTGCTTCTAATTAAAGTAAAGTATGTTATACCCATCAACCTAATATATGTATCTGAGAAAATGACAAAACCTCAAAATCATCGGACTATGCAACTTTAAGTCAATTTAATACTAGAAGCTGACAGTGACAGTGCACATTCAGGCTCTATGATGCTGCCTGGTATGTTCGATGCTTCCCAAAATGGCCGCCGCGGTGCAGAGTGCGCGTCATCGCTCGGAACCGATAAAGGGCCCTTCAAACTTCTGCACTTCCCTACCCCTCCATCCGCATTGTGGGAAGTCCCCAGGGAGGTTACTGGAACAGCGGGAGGGAGGAACTCGGAAGCGATGCATTAAGATATACCACATGTCCCTGAGGGTATGATGTTTATCTACAGGGTTGTAGGCAGTTGTGCAATCCTAATTGGCTAACGCTAATTGGACGCGATTGCTGAACCACGTGAGGCGAAAACGAGGTTGGACACGGAAAGTTGAGCTCCAAGCCGCGTCTAAATGCTACTGGTTGGTTGGTTGGTTATTTAGGGGGGAAAAGTAAAGCTTGTTTTATTTAATGACGCCTCTAGAGCACATTGATTTGTGTATCATTGGCTTTTGGACGTCAAACATATGGTCATTCTGACATTTCTTTGGGGGAAACCTGCTGCCGCCACATAGGCTACTCTTTCCAATATGCCGCATGGGGTCTTTTATAGGCATTTGCCCACAGACAGGACAGCACATACCACAGCCTTTGATGAATCAGTTGTGGACCACTGGTTGGAACGGAAAATAGTCCAAACTGCAAATGTGTCCACTGAGAAGGATCAAATTGAATGATTGATAGTTTCACAGGTGGATATGCTATCGCCTGAGCTACGTCCCGCTCCATACGGCAAGTTGGGTTCCAAGCCATGTCGATGTGCTACTGGGTGTTTGGTTGCTGGAGTTTTACATCGTGCCAACATCTAAGGTCATATCAGGATGGGTACCACCTGTTGACAGTTCGCACTCATTGCAACTATATAGTGCTGCCCCACTGGGTGACCAGGCCACCAACACCATGACTTGAGTGATATCCCACTCAGTCACATTATCCTGACACTGAACCAACCAGTCCTTGCCCTATCCTAATAATGCCGAGTGCCTGGCAAGTAAGCGACAAGTATGACTTTTTAAGTCATCAGGTTGACTAGACCAAGTTTCGAATCACACAATCTACCAATACGGGAGACGGAAGATCAACTCATTCGTTCATCCTGACTGGGTGAAATGCTAATGTTGTAAAGCCAATTGGAAGCTTATTTTCATACTAACATACCGGATGCCGTTGCCGAATCGGTACAGCGCAGACTTTGCGTCCGGAAAGTCGAAAATTTGAATCCCGGCAAAGTGAAAGTGATGACTTACAAGATTTATACTTGTCGTTACTTTGCCCCGCACTCAGCATTACTAAGATAGAACAAGGACTGGTTAGCTCTGTATCAGGATAATGTGACGGAGTGGGAAACCGGGTCATGACGCTGGCAGCCTGGTCTCCCACTGGGACATGACTATAAAGTCGCCATGAGTGCGCACTGTCACCAGTCGGTACACAATCCGATATGACCGTAGATGTTCCCGGGGTATAAAACCCCAACAACCAAGCAAATCTCATACTACAGCTGATCGATTCATTGGTGGAGGATTTATGCCGTGTCAGAACAAAATGCAATATCCATGGGCGAGAAGTATCAAAAGAGAGTAGGAATAATTAAAAGAACTTTCCATCGCCTCAACAAGAACAATTTTCTCATTCTATTTAAGTATCTTGTTAGGCCAATTTGGGAATACTGTCCACAAATTTGGAGCCCAATTTTTCGGAAAGATATTCTGGAGATCGAAAAGGTTCAGACATGTGCAACAAAATTAGTTGCAGTTATAAAGGACTTACCCTATGAACAAAGGCTTAGGGAATTGAAACTTCCTACCCTTTCCTACAGAAGGAAAAGAAGTGACATAATTGAAGTATTTAAAATTATGAAAGGTTTTGATGAAATAGATATGAACCAATTTTTCACCTTGAATAAAAGAGAAGGCAGTCGGGGCCATACTCTCAAACTAGTAAAACCCAGAGCCATTTCAATGTTAAGGCAACACAGTTTCTCAAACAGGATCATAAATATATGGAACAGTCTCCCACAAAATGTTATTGATGCCGAGTCAATAAATTCATTCAAGAATAGATTAGAAAAAGCATGGGCTGATGATCCAGGGAAATTTGACCCCTTATTCACCACATGCTACTAATTATTCCTTGTGTTGCTTATTTACTTGCACTCAAGCAAAATTGAGAGACAAATAAGTGTTCACACTTCCTCTCTACCATTCGCTATTTCTATTTACATATAGGTGAACCTCCAGGTGGTGTAGGGGCTCAGTACAAAGCCAATGGCTAATTAAGTCCAGCGAATAGATATTATTGAATATATAACTGAATACCGATGTTGTGGACAACATGAACAATTTGTTGTTTGTGTTTAGGTTCCACTCATGCTATTGAGTAGATAATAACAATACTGTTGTACAAATAAAGTCAAGCAAAAGAATGCAAAACTAGGTAGTTTATAACCGGGTCTGGTGGCCGAATCGGTAGAGCATAAGGCTTCCGTGGGACGGGAGATCGGGAGTACAATTCCAGCTCGAGTCAGACCAATGACTTATAAAAGTGATACTTGTCGCTTTCTAGCCACACACTCAGCATTAATAGTACAATGCAAGGACTGGTTAGCTCAGTGTCAGGATATGGTCAGACCAGAGTGGGATAGCGGGTCATGGTGCTGGCAGTATGATTTCCCAGTAGGGCAGCACTATAAAGTCACCATGAGTGTGCCCTGTCACAAGATTTTGCCAGGACGTAAAACTCCAATAACCAACTAAAAAAGTAGTTTATTGAAAAATAGCTGTTCCTCCATCATTAATTGCGAAATATTATATACGTAAAGCGTATTTTCATTTTCGAGAAATGAATAATCGAAACAGAGTCCACAGTTAGACACCATAGGAGCAGCTGGACAACATTGAGGGCGTTCATACAATTAAAAATTAATTACAATTTAAAAGAATTGATATTCTCAAAGAGAAAATGGGATAGTAATATTAATATTAATGCCAGCCACCGATCTCCGCTGTGAAAACGAAACAGGAAATATTCCAGATTTATGATATAGAAATTGGATTGTGGTTTCACATATATTTTGTTTTCTTGAAGATGTATACTGCCTATCATGGATAAGTCTGAATAGACTTATTTTCACCATTAGACAGTTTGTCAATAGAAAGCCTGAGCCTACACTTTTACAGACCCAAGGGATTTTTAACCTCCCACACCACATAGGCATGGTATGAGAGCAACTGGCCTTTGATGACGCTGTAAGTTAAGCAAAGTGGTGGAAATCCAAATTGGCAAAGGTGGGGGCATGGGGAATTGGACCACTGACCTTCAGATTAGGAGTCTGACCTAGAAAAAAGTCAGACACTCTAACCACTCCACCACAGAGAACACTATATATATATATATATATATATATATATATATATATATATATATATATATATATTAATTTAATTGAATTATATTTACTGTTCTGTTGATATTTTTGTCTCTATCGGTCAATAAGATTCTTCCAATCTTTGGAATAGATTTGCATATTTTCGAAGCTCTCTCTCGCCCTCGCAACCCAATTATTCTTTTCTTTTTATTTATTGTTTTAAATACCCGGGGGAAAAACCACCAAACGCATGATTCTAACCCAGTTATATTAAAGTTGCATAGTCCCATGGTTTTGAGTTTCTGAAATTTTCTGAGATAATACATTAGGTTGATCCTTATTGTGTACTTTACTTTAGCTTGAAGTAATTTTTATTTTAAGTGGCTAACTTTTGAGATATTTGAAGTGGAACCATGCAAAATTAATTTTGGCAAGCTTGTCAAAACTCTGACCCCATAGGCTTCTACAGTAACAGGTTCTATTAAATTGGCTCAGTATTCCCTTCTATGTGGCAACAAATGTTTAATAAGTGCATCATTATCTATGTTAAATATGTAGAATCAATTGGAGATAATTGTTTTGGTTTTCAAAATGTGATGCTTCATCGGACTATGCAGCTTTAATATTATCCCTCCACCAGCGGTTCTCCTTGTTTGAACAGCTGGTACGGATTTGTGCCATACATAGAAAACTCTGCGACGTGTGTATCCTAACTTCCAATGGATGAAGTTTACCTTTTGTCCTGGGGAGTCGTTAAACAAACAAGCAAATCTAAATATTCCAAAATATTGACCCAGCCCGTATAATTATAGATGCATGGCCCGATGGTTTTGACCTTCTACGCAGCCCCCCCCCCTTTTTTTTCTTAGAAAAAGAAGAAGATAGGACAATAGTTTCAGCTGTGGTATAATCAATTTTTATTTCTCTTGCAAGAACTTTGTTCATAATTGGCTCACGTTGGAAAATTTGAAATGAAAGCATGCCAAATTAATTTAGGCAAACACATCAAAGTTCTGATAGTACCAAGTCCAACAAAACTGACTTAGTATTCCCTTCCATACTGCAACAAATGCTTAATTAGGGCACCATGCAGAATCTAGGTGAATGTTTTTATTTTGAAAAGTTGTTGCTTTCATCGCCTATTCAACATTAAAGTCAGTGCAATATGGATAAAGACATGTTAACACGCTCCCCGGGCATAGATCTTCTCAGTCGAGCCGGCTCTCCTTTGTCACACTCCTTACAACATTCGTTGTTGTACCACACCCTCTCCAACTTACAAGTCTTTATTATTATCTCCCCTGTCAATACGTTCCGGATTAAAGAAACTAAGAACCCTCATCCCTTGTCCTATCGGGCGCCCCCTCCCTACATATAACCTTGTCCCATCGGGCACCCCTGAACTGTTTCTGTGGCCATCCCCCAGCCTACATATAACCTTGTCCCATCGGGTGCCCCTGAACCATTTCTGTGGAGATCCCCCTCTCTACATATAACCTTGTCCCATCGTGCACCCCTGAACTGTTTCTGTGGCCATCCCCCAACCTACATATAACCTTGTCCCATCGAGTGCCCCTGAACCGTTTCTGTGGCCATCCCCCTCACTACATATGTAACCTTGTCCCATCGGGCGCCCATGAACCGTTTCGCTGGCCATCCTCCTCCCTACATATAACCTTATCCCATCGGGCGCCCCTCAACCTTTTCTGTTGCCACCCCTCTCGCTCCATATAACCATGCCCCATCGGGCGCCCCTGAACCGTTTCTGTGGCCATCCCAGTCCCTACATATAGCCTTATCCTATGGGGTGTCCCTGAACCATTTCTGTGGCCATCCCTCTCCCTTCATATAACCTTGTCCCATCGGGTGCCCCTGAACCATTTCTGTGGCCATCCCCCTCCTTACATATAACCTTGTCCCACCAGGCGCCCCTGAACCGTTTCTGTGGCCATCCCCCTCTCTACATATAACCTTGTCCCACCAGGCGCCCCTGAACTGTTTCTGTGGCCATCCCCCAACCTACATATAACCTTGTCCCATCAGGCGCCCCTGAACCATTTCTGTGGCCATCCCCCTCCACACCCACCCATACCAAGGCTAGCGGGAGGACGTCATTATCAACACGCATGTCTTTACCGCACAATGCGACTGCGTTCCCGCCCCATGCAACACCAACCTCTGCCCTCTTCACAATGCGGACCCCTAACCCAACACGCCCACCCCGACCGTATCGTCCGCAAACAAAGCTGCCTACGCCCACGCCCCCCGTCCCTCCTTGCCGCCGCCGCCGCCGCCGCCGCCGCTACCATTGCGCCTCCCCTTCCTCCTCTCAGGGTAAGTATGCTTGCTGTCTCTGCACGTAATCCCCTTCCATACCTGACCCTCCCCACTCACACACGCATACACACACAACCGCATCCCTGCAGCACCCAATTCCACGCCTCACTGCATATATACACGCATCACCGCGCACCGCAACCCCCCCCCCCCCCCTCCTCCCCGTCCACATCAGACAGGTGTGCCTATCACCGCCTCCCCCTTGATGTGTCCTTTGATGTGGGGCTTACCTCAGGTGTGGACAGGGATGATGAGACACCCACCCATCAACACCCCTCACCACCCCCCACACACATCTACACACACACCGCCTGCCCACTCCCCGATCCCCCTCGACCCTCTCCACCACCCCTACCTACACCCGTTACCCCGTTTCTGCTGCGACGCTCGCGGCATGAAAATAACCATCGCCCTTAATTGGCAAGCTTGCACTTCGGGGAAGTGTCATTTGCCGGGAATAATGAGCCCGATCACAGGCAGCGGCGCCGTGCCACCAGGTGGCGTATACTTGCGGCGTGTGCGCTCAGGAAGCATAGCGTCCGCTCCCTCCCCTCTCCTGGACCCCTCCCCTCTCATCCCCTCCCCATCTCCATCCCCTCTCACCCCCCCCCCGCCCCCAGCCTCCTCACCCTCCCCTCTCACCCCTTCCCCTCCTCGCCCCCAGCCTCCCCACCCTCCCCTCCCCTCCCATCCCTTCCCCTCCCACTCTCATCCCTTCCCTTCCCCGCCCCTAGCCTCCTCACCCTCCCCCGCCCCTAGCCTCCTCACCCTCCCCTCCCCTCTCATCCCTTCCCTTCCCCGCCCCTAGCCTCCTCACCCTCCCCTCTCATCCCTTTCCCTCCCCACCCCCTAGCCTCCTCTCCCTTCCATCCCCTCTCACCCTTTCTCCTCCCATTCCCTGCCTCCTCAACCTTCCCTCCCCTCTCATCCATTCCCCTCCCCGCCCCCTGCCCCATCTCCCCTCCCCTCGCCTCCACTATCATCGCTTCCCCTCTCCTCATCTCCCCTCTCATCCCTTCCCCTCACATCCCCCTTCCCCTCCCCTCACACCCCTTCCACATCCCCCTGCATCCTCTCCCTCCCCCGACCTTACTCTCACCACTCCTCCCTCCTCCCTCACCTTCTCCTCCCTCCCCCCCTCCCGTCACTTCCCTTCCTCCCTGCTCCCCCCCCCCCCCCCCCCCCCCCACCACCACCACCACTCCCACTACCCCCACATGCTACACTGCAACTTACCCGCACAAACTTGACTGCTTGTTGGCGGTTTTAAAAAAAAACATCTGCGCTTGGCGGGATGGCCTAGTAATACTACCTCCGCTTTGTATTTCGAAAGGTCATGGGTTCGATCCCACATCCAAAGCAACAACAAATACTTTCTTTTCCAATAACTGCTACTGCTAAAATGCTAGTCGCCTTTCTCGGCTGGCGCTGTGTCTTATCAGTAGGGCGAGAATAGCATGGTTTGCCAAGTAGGAGGATAATGCGATAGAAATTAGTATAGCGTGGTACAGTATAACCTCATTAAACCAAACTTGAAAGGACCCTAGAAATTTGTTTGGATTAACCGATCATTGGTTTAACCGAGCTTTGGCTTCGACTTTGACTTGGCTTTGGCAAAAACGTGGGTGCATTATGAATGTAATAAACAATGTATGTGGACACTTTGATTATTGTTTTTTATGTATATACAGTGTAACCCCGTTAAACCAAGCTTGGTCGTTAAACTAAATGATCGGTTAATCCACACTTTTCTCAGTGGCTCGGCAAAATACTACCATTTATCATATAAAAAAGTTGGTGGGTTCTCAGATGACCTTATAACCACGTGAAAGATTGGTTTAACCATACCGGAAGTGGCCTGAGGTCCGACAATTTTGTTTGGATTAACCAATAAACATATTCTTTATATATATCTTCTGATTTGCCCGATACTTCTGATTTGAAAAAAACCCTGATAAAACATAAACTTTAACGCACTTTAAAAGTTAAAGCGATGGCGTGAAACCGCCGCCATCTTGTCTTTTTGCATTCGCTCTCATTTCACCAACTCTGTGCCGATATGAGTAGCTATTTTATACTAGAATCAGAGATTGTACTTCCTGTCCCATACTAAAGTTATTTAAAAGTAACAGTATTTACACTACGTCGTCATTCACCCCTACTATAAGTATAAGGCGAATCTTTTATCTAAGAGACCAGACGGGATGGCCGAATGAGTTGGAGCGTCTGGCTCCCGTGCTGGTAGATCGTGGGGTCGTGGGTTCGAACCTTGGTCGAGTCAAACCAATGACTTGAAAATTGGTCCTTGTCACTTCCTAGCCAGGCGCTCGGCATTATTAGGACAGGGAAAGGACTGGTGTGCTCAGTGTCAGGATAATGTGACTGAGTGGGATACCAGGTCATGGTGCCGGCGGCCTGGTTTCCCAGTGAGACAGCACTATAAAGTCGCCATGAGTGCGCACTGTCACCCATCCTGATATGACCTTAGATGTTGCTAGGACGTAAAACAACAACAAACAAACAACAAACAAACATCTTTTATCTAAGTTTTACCACAACCTGTGTTTCGCCGAAAAGGTGTATTGGATGATCGTCATCCAGACAGAATCTAGGTGCCGCCATCTGCTGAGTAGAATCTAAGCAAATGGCGCCATCTGTTGGGCAATAATAGCGGCAAGAATGCCAAAAACTAATCAGTGGTTTTAAAGTTTTGTAACACTCTTCATATATTTGTGATTCCTTTGGATTTGTATCATTAAACATGTCGATGATTTCTACTTCTTCAATCTGGAATTCATACTGAGCAGGTCTTCAAGCTATAACTAAATATAAGATGGCTATGTTGGACTTGTCAGTATTACCTTAGGCTTAGCCTTAGCCTTAGCCTTAAGGCCCATTTATAGTTTTGATGGCATTTGACGGTGCTAGACAGAGTTAAACAGCGCAACACGGCGCAAGCCAACACTCCCATTTATACTTTACGTTGACGCTTGACGGCGTTAAACGGTGCAACACATCGCAAGCATTGACCAGAGTTCAACTACGTTGAACTTTCAAGGTCAGTGCGTCTACAAGTCGTGCACTCCCCCACCATTTTGCACCATCACCCGGTGCTAACTGGCATCAAGTTGATGGCGTCACATGGCGTCAAAAGTATAAACAGGCCTTTAGTCTTCTGAATCGCCGACATGAAATTTGAAATGACGAAATATAAAAACTGGCAAAGTCAAAGGAAGTCAATCACAATACCGGAAATGAAGACGAACAATAAATAAGACGGAAATACATTTTAAGATATATATTTTTTTAATGAAAGAACAAATATAACATATGAACATTCTTAAATGGAGAAAGCAGAACTATCAAAGACGAAAATAGGCACTGGAATGATTGGGCGGAGCAACCGGAAGTTGGCAATGTTTACACACTGTGTCTCAAAATGGCCAGGCATCTGGTGGTGTAAGGTATATTATTATTCGGGCGGAATAGTGTCAGAAATAAACGAGGAGGGATGATGCCGAAAAGCTGGACTCGGTTTCGAATTGTGTTGTTCTAGAAGTGCATCACACAAATACAGACGAAATGAGTAAGTAAATTCGTGAGTCAATAAGTAAGTGAATTATTAACAAGTTCTTGTCAACAAAGAAAACTTCTACATACTACATATACTTGATATACCGTATAAGTCCCAATAGATGCGCGAGTGCAGACACATGGATGCGAGTCTATTCAAAGTTAAAGAATTTCATGGATTTGTTTTTGTGGTGCCTCTGAAGTAAAGTGGGATTGTCTTATTTTATGTGCATTCAGTCTGAATATGATCGTAAATTTGTGCATGCTTTCAATCTTTAAATTGGGGTCTCCTTCTATTGGGTAGCGTGCTTCTATTGGGACATATACGGTAGGTACTCCGTAGTTACCTCAGAGTTACTCCCCAATCCCTCTCTCTGAAATGTGTAGACGTGAATCTTTTATCTGGTACTAACTACTTCCCCATGGGTGGAGAGGAAACAAAGCACAGGAAAAAAAGTTGCAAAACTGGTTCCAATGTTGGCTGCAGGACCAATGGCACACTGCCGTGGAGTTTGCCAATACGCAGTGCAAACGTAAGTTTTCTTTCCTCAAAATTAATAGAAATGCAGAACCCTAACCTTGTGGATTTAATATAATCTGGTTGTTAAGCATGTTATCTATTTGTGAGCCAAGCGGTTTGTTTCTAGGTGGTGTGGTTTAAGAGATATTTCACTTTGTCTGTAAGAAGATTACTCCCGGCCATTGACAATGCACTGAATTTGCCGATACGCGCAGTGCAAATCGTCAATTTTATTCAAAATTAATAGAAATGCAGAAGCCTAACCTCATAGGTTTACTATAATACGGTTGTTAAACATTTGATCTGTTTGTGTGGCAAGCAGTTTGTTTCCACGTTGTGCGGTTTTAGAGATATTTCACTTTTTCTATGTGAAGATTGCTCACGTCAATTGACAATGCATTGAGTTTGCCGGTACACGCAGTGCAAAACATCAGTTTTATTCAAAATTAACAGAAATGCAGAACCCTAACCTTATAAATTTAATATAATCTGGTTGTTAAACATTTTATCTGTTTGTGTGCCAAGCGGTTTGTTTCTAAGATGGGTGCCTTTAGAGAGATTTACTGTTTTCTATATGAAGATTGCTCACTGCCATTGAGTTTGCAGTGTGACTGTATGTTGTCTTGCAGCCAAGCTGCGTGTGGACTGACCTAATTTACTATGCTGTCATCAATGAAATAGGTCTATAATAACCACATGCAAATCCTGTTTGATAATAAAAGTATTATACACAATATAAATGAACTATTGTTTGTAAGAGTAACTGTATACAATTCCAGTTCAATAAAAGTATTATGCATTTGGTGAATATGCATCACATGGTATGGCATGATTCTAGATTTCCTTTAAACTTTTCTCTCTTTCCTTGTTTTTCTCTCTTTTTTTCCCAAAACATAAAACATATCTCCAATACACATATATATAGTGCAAACATGCAAATCAGTGGATCCAATCACCAAGACCAAATGTGAGAAACATGCCCATTTGTAAAGTCGCCGGCTGGTGGTGTGAAGGGTGTGGACAAGCTAATGAGAAATCAATACAGGTAATGAAGGAAAGTAGGTAAAGAGTGAGAGTAGGAGAGTGAGAATCCCTGGTTTATTATCTTATATAGGTTTCTAGAATCCAAGATGGCAGTGGTCACATGGGTTTATCCACCAATCAGGGTTCAATCTGTTGTATCCAAGGCCTTGTCATGCTGGCTACAGTGCCTTGTGGTGGCCAGTGATCCATAAATAACACCATGGGGGGGGGGTGGTATGTGAGGTGACTCGTCCAAAGACTATCTAAGAAGTGACACTCTTCCTCTATACTATTTTACTATACAATTTCTTGCCCTAATGAGTAATAGTTTACCAACTCCACATATCCCTCATATGCCTTTGGATTTTATATATCACCATTTACCATTATATAGACAAGTTGCAATTTATTATAGTAGTGTTTACATATGTCCTCATGCCATTAGATCGGAAAATTTTACACATTGTTGGATCCTAATTACAAGTCTTTTGTATTTTGTGGCCTAATGAATGGATCGGAAATCTCAGATTAGCGTGGGGACTTACATCTGATGGGTTTTATGTCAATTTCAAGGAAAATGTTAAGGTAATAAGGTGTTGAAAGAAGGTCTAGTTGTCACTCGCTCACTCAATCACATAGCCATACAGCATGTGTATTTTGTTTTACTCAAATGGTTTTATTCTTCTAAATAACACAGGTTGTCTCTACCGAGGCTCTTCCAGTCTTGAGAACAAAAGCTGCTACACACTAATACACAAAATTATAACAATATATCATTGTTACACAGAGATGTACACAGAGATGATTTTCAGGCACATTGAAGATTGGAAGGGAGTGACAATAGGTGGCATGAACGTCAACAATCTTAGATATGCCGATGACAGTGTAATACTAGCAGACAGTGAGAAAAACCTACAAGATATAGTGAATAGAATCAATAAAGCTGGAATACTATTCAACATGAAGATGAATGCCAGGAAGACCAAAACAATGGTTATAAGTAAAAAGACAGATAAACCAAATGTCAATATAACCATAGATGGCTCAAACATAGAATAAGTATCCGAATTCATATATCTCGGACAAAAGATTACAAATGATGGGAGATGTGAGGAAGAAATTAAAAGAAGGATAACAATAGCCCGAACAACATTCTCCAAAATGTATAGAGTGTTAACATCAAGTAAGATATTAATACAAACAAGGAAACGTATTCTTCAGTGTTATGTGTGGTCTACTCTAATGTATGGGGCTGAGACATGGACAATCTCTAAGAAAATGTAGAAACGTTTAGCAGCATTTGCGATGTGGACTTATCGAAGGATGATGAAAATATCATGGACAAAGATCACCAACAAAGAAGTTCTCAGAAAAATTAAAAATAAGAAAAGCTTGTTTGCCACTATACAGACAAAGAAACTTATTTATTTTGGCCACATGTTGGAAGGGAAGGTGAATGGCAGCAGAGGGAGAGGGAGACCAAGAACATCATGGTTTACAAATATTTCACAGTGGACAGGCTTGAATTATTCACAGTCTATCAGAACAGCACACCATCGGGACAAGTGGAGAACCATTGCATCCAACCCTCGACTAGAGGACGGAACTACTGATATTGATCATTGCGGATTGGAAGGCAAGAATCATATTAACAATCCACATGCACACACCCACACACCCACACACCAATACACACACGCCCACTCACCCACACCCCCACACACCAACATACCCACATACCCACATACTCACATACCCACATACCCACATACCCACACACCCACATACTCACACCCCCACACACCCACACACCCACACACCCACACACCCACACACCCACACATCCACACACCCACACATCCACACCCCCACACCCCCATGCACACACGCCCACTCACCCACACACCTACATACCCACATACTCACATACCCACATACCCACATACCCACATACCCACATACCCACATACCCACATACCCACATACCCACACACCCACACCCACATACTCACACACCCACACACCCACACACACCACACACCCACACACCCACACACCCACACACCCACCCACCCACACACCCACACACCCACACACCCACACACCCACACACCCACACACCCACACACCCACACACCACACACCCACACACCCACACACCCACACATCCACACATCCACACACCCACACACCCACACACCCACACACCCACAACCATAGATTCACATACCCACACACCCACACGCCAACACACACCCACCCACACCCACACACACATACCCACATACTCACATACCCATATACTCACATACCTACATACCCACACACCCACACACACACTCCCCCACACACAAACCCACCCACACTCCCACACACCCATTCAGAACTACCTCTATTTGGGATAGTTACTACATTAAGAGTTGGGTCGGGTTGCACCTTTTAGTCGGACTGTGCGAAAATCCATCAGACTCCGGCACTCGATCCCCGATTCCCGATTCCCGATCCCCGATCACGAGTCGTCACATTGACACGGGACCGCCGGGCATGCCGGCCAAATGGCCATTGAGCCCGGCTTGTAGGGGATGGAGAGGGGGGGTGGGGGTGCTAGTAATTAGACATCGATCAAAGAAAGGCACACTCAGTCCTCCCGGGTGATTCTAGCCAAGCCTCACCAAAGGTGGGTATTGGGTGGCGGAGGAGGGGGTGATTGGTGGGGGGCGGGGGGGGGGGGTAAGGGTGTAGTTGTAGGAGGGTAGTGTCCTCCCACCTACAAACAATACAGCATGATTTAATCCCAGTCCAGCCCAGCCCCATTCCCAACGCCAGCCCCAACCCCAACCCCAACCCCCAGCTTCAACCCCCATTGCAGCCCAGCCCAATTCCTCAACCCTTACCAATTCCCCAGCACCAGCCAAAGCCCCATCCAAGTCCCAGTCACAACCCAATCCGCAGCCCAATACTCAGCACCAGCACCAGTCCCCAATCCCAAGCCCCACACACAGCCTTAACCCAAGATCAATCTTCAGCCCCAAGCCTCAAGTCCCAACCCGATCCCCAGCCCCAGCTCCAGCTCCGCCCCAGCCCCAGCCCCAGCCCAAGCCCCAGCCCCAACCCCAACCCCAGCACCACCCCCATGCCCCAACCCCAGCCCAATCCCCAACTCCATCCACCAGCCCCATCCCCATCCCCCATCCCCCATCCCCCATCCCCCATCCCCCATCCCCCATCCCCCATCCCCCATCCCCCATCCCCATCTCCCATCCCCCATCCCCCATCCCCCATCCCCCATCTCCCATCCCCCATCCCCCATCCCCCATCCCCCATCCCCCATCCCCCATCCCCCAGCCCTCATCCCCCATCCCCCATCCCCCATCCCCATCCCCCATCCCCAATCCCCCATCCCCCATCCCCCATCTCCCATCCCCCATCCCCCATTCCCCATCCCTCATCCCCATCCCCCATCCCCCATTCCCCATCCCCACCCCCCATCCCCCATCCCCCACCGCCTTCAGGCCAGGTTTTACGGGCTCCAAACCGATATCGATTCACAAATATATCTTACCTTTAGTGTCATTATAGCCCGCTCCCAATTTGCCTCTCGTTACTGAGCCCCCTTCCCTGGTGGCCATCTCTGGATTTAATCGCTGCTCCGCCAGAGGGCGCGTAGGGTGGGCGTGGCGGTGTGCAGAGTTCCCGGCATGCACCTTCTCACACACCGTGCCACCATCAGGTCCTTTACAATTAATTCTACATTAATTGCTTTTAATTTGAATTCCTCCTGAACAAAAAATGTGGGTTTCTAGTTGCCTTGTCGAAGGTATGTGCTTTACTGCTAGTGACTAGGAGGTTGGTTGCTTGTTGGAGTTTTACGTCCTGGTAACATCTAAGTTATCTGGAGTATGCAGGTATTGCAGGTATTGCAATACCTGAGGGAGTTTGATGCCCCTGCCCTGCAGAGTTGTAAACTTGTGGTACAGGTTCTTGAGAGAACCGAAGGCTAAGGGAGCAAACCCTAAACAGAAAACCATGTCACTGGGGCAGCATTAAGGGCGGTTGATATATGGAACTCCCAACATCCCCCAACCAGCCACTGCAGGGACAAATAGTTTTGTGCCTGTCTGGACATGTTCTTGCCGGTGTGAATCCTCTATTTGCTCCCCGAGAGAGTGCCACTGGTAACTTGCAAAAGTTATACACTTTTGCAGCAGCTTTCATGAAATGTACAACCGCATAAAGCACCATACCGACTCGGTCGTCACCCGGGTTACCAAGGACCGTGCTACTCAAGCTCATCTTCTGTCAACAGTGGAAAATCAGCTAGGAGGAACACAACGCAACACAACACAACACAACACAACAAATGGAGAGTGGCAGTCAAGTAATGAAAGCAGTCTTTGTCGCATCACGACCGACAGCATGATGATGAACATCTAAGTTACTGACTAGTAACTTACTTGTTGTTAAATTGCACTCAAAGGTATTGTGAAATCTTCAGTTTTGCACCTCAGGTTTGCCTTAAATAGGGTTAAATACGAAATTGAATTGGGTTCGAAAATGGCTGTAGCAATACTACTTCGGCAGTTTGACTATCAACAGACTTCTGCCCATGAATGTTATTTTTAATTTTAATTTTTAACAGTAACTCAATTTTTCCATATAAACTTTAATTATTTTTCAGTACCAGGGCATTCAAGCTGTTGTGCTTTTGGGTGGAGGAGGGTGTAAACAATTATTCATCAGAATATACATTTTCAGATTCCAATGAAGCTCTTTGTTAATGATACCTTTTATATATATATATATATATATATATATATATGTATATATATATATATATATATATATATATATATATATACAGATATATATATATACACATCCCCCTAGCATTACTAGGGCAAGGGCAAAAAACTAACAAATTTCTCTTTGACAGGAAAATATAGCCCTATCGAATAATAAAAAACTTTTCACAGCAAGTGATCTATACAACTCTGAAGAATGAGTACCAAGAACTGCCGGTGGTGGCGCCACCGTAGGTAAATGAGTGCCGCAGTGAATAGATCTGGGTCTGTTAGTGGGAAATAACCGATCATAATAATAATAAGAAATAATAAGAAATACCTCATACCGATGATTTTATACACGTATATAAATATACTAACTATATATATATATATATATATATATGGATGTATGTATATATATATATATATGGATGTAAATATATATATATATATTGTCTCAAATGTATTTTACCATTGAAAAAAAGACCTTCACAAAACAACCAATGGCCATAATGAGCAATGGGGTAAGCAATTAAAAGGAGGCATGTAATATTTATGCAATTTACTGCGGTATGTTATTCTGCTCATAATGGATAAGTGCATACACTTGTTTTCACCGCTGTGCAGTAGTGGTCATATTCTGTACAAATTGATTTCCTTCATCAATAATCTTTATCAACTTGTTTATGGCAAAATTGGGGCGTTACCATTTTGTTTGGTTTTCAATTATATTTCTGCACATAGTTTGTTTAGTATGGGGTCTTCTATTGTTTTGTGATCTTTTATGGTTTACTTACTGTTTATCCCTGATCTATTACTCAATACATATTTCTTTATCTATATCACATTTTCTTAAGTTTCCTTTTCTATTCTTTCAGTGTTTTGCTGTTTTACTGATATCCCATCCGGTACCCATGGTGCTATATCGAGATAATATAAAATTATAAGCGGAAGCTTTACAGAGGGAACCTCGTAAAGAAGCACCCTGTCCTGATATGACCTTATATGTTGCCAGGACGTAAAACTCCAACAACCAACCAACGTAAAGAAGCATGTGTATGCCATAGGTCGGCTGGGAAAAAACAACAATACTGAGAAGCCGGAATGTGTGATGGGTAGGATCGGCAGGTGGGAGGGGTGCAGTATGTGTGTGTGTGGGAGTGGGTAAGAGGAGGGGCATGTTCAGGTTGCCCACATCAAACACCTGACCTGTTTGTGTAGCTGGGTGTGTCACCAAAAAAAATAAAAAATCATAATAAGAATTCAGTACATGACCATAAAAACAACAGTAGCTAGGCCCCAGCCGTGGGTTTTATGGGTTTACAAACAGCTGGTTTCCTGGCACTGTGGCATCTGGCTGGCGAGGAGTGGTGGTATGGCTACAGCATCCCGCCGTCTCACATGCCTTGAGGAGAGAGTGAACTGGGAACGCAAAAATCGCCGGGATTGTTTGTTTTCTTGTTGTTGTTTTATTCCCCAGCAACATATAAGGTCATATCAGGACGGGTACCGACTTGTGACAGTGCGCACTCATGGCGACTTTATAGTGCTGCCCCACTGGGATTGTGAAACCAGGCCACCGGCACCATGACCCGATATCCCACTCAGTCATATTATCCTGACACTGAGCTAACCAGTCCTTGCCCTATCCTATTAATGTTGAGCACCAGGCTAGGAAGCGACAAGTATAAATTGTTAAGTCATTGGTTTGACTCGACCGGGAACCAAACTCCCGACCTTCCGCATTAGGCCACCGCATCCGGTGACCAGACGGGATGTGGCAATGAGTTGAACGTTCACCTCCATGCATGCATGTGGCACCTGGTCCACGATTTCGAAGCCTGGTCGAGTAAAATCAATGACTTAAAAATTGATAATTATTGCTTCCTAGCCAGGTCCTCGGCATTATTAGGATAGGGCAATGACTGGTTCACTCAGTGTCAGGATAATGTGACTGTGTGGGATATCAGGTCACAGAGCTGGCAGGCTGGTCTCCGAAGTGGGGAAGCACTATAAGGTCGCCATGAGTGCGCATTGTCACAAGTTGGTACTCATCGTGATATGACCTTAAACGTTGCCAGGATGTAAAACCCCAACCAAGAAACAAACAATTCTAGCCAGGTGCCAGTTTTCTTTTGCTCTGCTCACCAGTCCCGTGGTTTCTGTGGATAACAGGCATTCATTTCATTTGTTTAATGTTGGTTTTTTTCCTGGTGTGTTTATGTGTGTGCATTGTCTAATGAAAGACCAAACAAAGAGAACATATAATAATATACAGTAAAACATCTAAATCGACCGGCCATTGGACCGCATTTAAAAGGTCCATTTAGGGAGGTGGTCGGTTTAGGGAGTTGTTGTTATATACTAGGTATGCAGGTATAGCAATACCTCAGGGAGTTTGACGCCCCTGCCTTGCAGAGTTCTAAACCACTGCCTTGTGGTACAGGTCCTTGACAGAACCGAAGGCTAAGGGAGCAAACCCTAAACAGAAAACCATGTCACTGTGGCAGCATTAAGGGTGGTTGATGTATGGAACTCCCAACATCTCCCGACCAACCACTGCAGGGACAAATAGTTTTGCGCCTGTCTTGACATGTTCTTGCCGGTGTGAAACCTCTATTTGCTCCCCGAGAGAGTGCCGCTGGTAACTTGCAAAAGCCAGCAGCACTTCAACACTTTTGCAGGCAGCTTTCATGAAATGTACAACTGCAGAAAACACCATACCGGCTCGGTCGTCGCCCGGGTTACCAAGGACCGCGCTGCTCGAGCTCATCTTCCGTCGACAGCGGAAAATCAGCTAGGAGGAACACAACGCAACAACCATCAAGAGAAACCTGAAGCTGAGAGACATTAAGACCTACTCATGGACGCAACTCTCACAGCAGAGAGCTAAATGGAGAGCGGCAGTCAAGTAATGAAAGCAGTCTTTGTCGCATCGCGACCGACAGCATGATGATGATGATGTTGTTATCGTTGCAATGGTATTGTATGGACGATCATTTGGGACCCAAATAAAGCGATCGATATAGGGGATTGGTTGATCTGTGAAGGTGTTCACAGAGAGATGTTTCGGTTTCTGCAACAATGGCGCGTCATGGCGAAACAGATATATGAACTCACATAATGGACTCCGGACGCTGGAGGTTAAACAAAAAGAGGGGAGGGCATCCCAGGCCCTTTGAACGGCACTTACTTTCCACCCAAACCAATGCACTCTGATTGTCAGTGTTGGCTCAGATTGTTTTGTGTATCCACTTTTTTTTTTTTAATTCTTTTTTTTTATCAAGCTTTAATATCCCAAACATTCTTTTTTTTATTTTATTTTTTATTTTTTGCTTGTTGCAGATTTTGTGTGTGTGTGATTGTGTGTGTCTGCGTGTGTGCTAGTTTTTTTTTTGTCAGCGCATTGATAGATAGGGCTTAAGAGGTTTATTTATTTATTTATTTATTATTTGTCTTGATACAGCAGTTGATTAAGCAGGGAAAATATCAATTACGGACAAAGGGTCTTCCTCATTTCACTGCTCCTTACCCTATCCTAGTAATGCTGAATTATATGCATATTATATATATGTATATATATATATATACATATACACACATATAATATATATAAATGTATATTCTATAATATGTTTGTTGTTTATTTGGCACCAAACAGGATGGGATGGTCGTGGGTTCCAGTCCCAACCAAGTCAGTCATTGACTTAGGAAATTGACAGTTGTCACTGCTTAGCTTCGGGATCAGCATTACTAGGGCAATGGCAAGGACTGGTTTGCCCAGTGTCAGGATAATATGCTTGGGTGGGATATCGAGTCACAGTTGGGCAGCACTGTTAAGCGACCATGAGTGTGCACTATCACAATTTGCTATCCAGCCTGAAATGACCTCAGATGTTGCTAGGAGGCGAAACAATAACAAACAAACAATGTTGTTTCTTGGCCAAGGTTGGTGGGTGTGTTGTGTTCCATTAAAAGAGGTTTTGTCACCGCCATGGATATTAAGCAACTGACTTGCTGGTTCTTGGCTCTAGTGGGCGTGGTTGAGGTGGGTGTGTGTGGGGGGGGGGGGGGTGTAGAGGGAAGCGAGAAAGAAAACCACACAAAAAACACACAAAAAACTAACACATTTTAAAAAAAATCGGGGGAAGGAGGAGCTTCATGAACTACAACAAAGAACCCACAAAATACGGCATGATATATCCATTATGTTCGTTGACCTTGCACCTGTCTGTGGTATTCATCAGTTCATTGCTGGCATACCTGACCCGCTAGGCGATCGTAGGCGATCCTAAGCGATCCTAGGCGACGGGAAAACGCGTGACGACGCGGCGTAGAATGGTGAACTATGGCTCTCACACCTCCTTTGTGTCAAAAATACAGGTGCATGCCTCTTCTCACCAACCCGGAAGGAATAAAAGAAGCACCCCCTCCCCCCTCGCTAGCTAGCTTTGCGGTCGGCATTACTAGAATAGAGCCCGGACTCGGGACTGGTTAGCCTGGTGTCAGGGTAATGTGACTGTGTGGGATGTTGGCTTATTGTGCTGGCGGCCTGGTCTCCCAGTGGGGCAGCACTATGAAGTCGCCACGAGTGTGCAATGTCATAACTTGATATCCGTCCTGATATGACCTTAGATGTTGATAGGATGTAAAACAACAATCAATCAACCACTCCCCCCCCACACACACACTCCACACATAGTCATATACAAACATACACTCACACTCACACTGCCATTCACAACCACAGTCACGCGTACACTCACACACACTCACACACCTACACCTGCAGTAACACCCACACTCACACCCAGAAACTTTATCACACCTACACATGTACACGCTCACACACCTATGCATACAGTTCTACACATCCACCCTCACCGATGCCTAAAACCACACCCGCACACATATCCACGCTACCACATCTACACCTGTAGTGACTAAAAAAAACTACAAATACAGCAGAACAGAGCGCTAAAAAGCTCCCTAAGAGTAGACAAACTGCACCCCACCTATGACATACACAAAAGAACTGAAGTAAAATTACTAGAAAATAGGAGAATGATTCATTTAAAAACATTAGCATATAGCTATAGTCAAAACAACAAACTCCTAACAAAACCATAAAGGAATGCTAGAGCAAATAATGTGCCACTAGTAAGGCAGACCAGAAGCCAAATAAAAGCTCACGAAAGAAGCATGTTGGAAATGGCTGGCAAGGTGTGGAACGCCCAATCGGTAAAGGAACAACAAATTCCTGACCTAAAAATATACAAAAAATATCTGTGCAAAATAAGACTAGGAAACCCCCACTAAGCTGCGCTGCAATAGGGCATGTGATATGTCACGGCCCACCAGCGGGACGGCCAATGGAAGGTCACTATTCCAAAACTAGCCAGATAGCACAGCACATAACTACGTACAAGCCTATGATATGTAAATTGGAGTAGGCTAGTCTAGTAGTAAGGGTAGACAAAGATATATATATATATATACCAAGAAAATAAAAAAAACTAACAAAGGAACATAGAGTGGTGTTCTCTGTGGCGGAGTGGTTAGAGTGTCTGACTTTTTTCTAGGTCGGACTCCTAATCTGAAGGTTGGTGGTTCGATTCCCCATGCCCCCTTTTGGATTTCCACCGCTGTGTAAAACTTACACCGTCATCAAAGGCCAGTTGCTCTCATACCATGTCTATGTGGTGTGGGAGCTTAAAAATCCCTTGGGTCGGTAAAAGTGTAGGATCGGGCTTTCTATCGACAAACTGTCTAATGGTGAAAACAAGCCCATTCAGGCTTATCCATGATAGGCAGTATAATTCTTTTTTTTTTAAATTTAAAAAAGACTACTAACCATATCAACCAACTACTTACCGGCTACTGTAATGCAGGCAATCAAAAGAGAACACCAACACTACAGCTGGCCAGCATTGAAAACAAGCCTAAGTAATTGGGCTTATATGCTATGGACAGAATAAATACAGCCTACAAAAAAAGTCACACCCACACTCCCACACCCACAAGCACACCCACAACCACTCATACACAACCACTCCCACACACACACTCCCACATCTATATGTCGTTCCCCAGCAGCACCCATACAAAGTTCAAAACCCCTTCACATTCACGCTCATAGCCACACTCACACCAGCATCCACACCTAGTTTCACACCCGCACTCAAACACAAGGCCCACTCACACCCCTACTGACACCCACACAATCACACGTGCTCACATTCACACCCACCCCATAGTCATCGCTTACCCAGACTCTTACTTACACTCATCCATACCCACTCCCACATATACCCCTATATCCACACCTACAGCCTCACACCAACACCCACATGCACAGTCCCACACTCCCACACTCCCCCACCACACTCACATGCACATTCACGCCCATACTCGTACCCACTCAGTCACACTCACGCCCACAGCCACCCCCCATGCCACACCCACACCCACACCCACACCCACACCCACACACACACACCCACACCCACACCCACACCCACACACCCACCCCACCCCACCCCCACGCCCACCCCCACGCCCAACCACCCCACCCACACCCCCACGCCCACACCCACGCCCACACCACACCCACACCCACACCCACACCCACACCCACACCCACACCCACACCCACACCCACACCCACACCCACACCCACACCCACACCCACACCCACACCAACCCCAGCTTCAAAGACTTCCGCCACAGCCAGCCTCCTGCCCGGACCTTGTGTGACATTTGAACCCTCCCGCCATTGTTCCTATAAAACTAATGACTGCGCCCTGACCGGAAGTGGGTATATACTGAACGCGGCAGCGCGTTATTGTTAATCACGCGGCCCCTTGCGACTCCAGTAACGCCAACCGCGTACGTGACGTGACGTCATCGGTCGAGCTACGCTGTGACGTCACAACCGGAAGTGTACGTCGGTGGGCTGCGCCGTTGCCGGGGCAGCTTCCTTCCGGGGTTGATTTTTCTTTTCTTTTTTTCTCTTTAAAGCTGCATACTCCAATGAAAGCATCAACGTTTCGAAACTAAAACATGAACCTAGATTTGATTCTACATATATAATTTAAATACTGATGCACTTATTGAAGCTGGATAGTCCGATGAAATATCAAATTTTCAAAACCAAACCAATTATCTAGATTTGATTTTACATATCTAACTTAGATACTGATGCACTTATTAAGCATTTGTTTCTGCATAGAAGGCAATACTGAGTCAATTTAACAGAACCTGTTCATGCAGAAGTCTATGGTGTCAGAGTTTTGGCAAGCTTGCCAAAACTAATTTTCCATGTTTGCACTCAAAATATCTCAAAAGTTTACCATTTAAAATAAAAGTAACTTTGAACTAATGTAAAGTAGATACTAGTGATCAATCCAATATATTTATCTCAGAAAAAATACAGAAATTCAAAACCATCGGAGTATGCAAGTTTAAGCATTTGGTGCCACATATAATTATTAATATTAATACCAAGTCAATTTACTAGAAGTGTTAAGCGCAGAAGCCTATGGAATTTTGGTGTGCTTGCCAAAATTAATTTGGCACGTTTGCACTCCAAATGTCTCAAAAGTTAGCCATTTAAAATAAAAAGTTGCTTCAAACTAAAGTAAGGTACATTATTTATAATGATCAATCTAATAATATATTTATCTCAGAAAATGACAGAAACTCAAAATCATCAGACTATGCGGCTTTAAGTTGTTACAGTGGACACGACGGTTGGGTTGTTGCTGTGCTGGGGGCTGTTGGTGTGGGAGTGGGTCAGGTATGGTTACATGGTCCGGAGGTGGTGTAGCACCTGTCTTATTGTGCAATTAACGGGCATATTGCCCAGGACCTGCTGTCAGAATGACGATGTATGGGGCGTATGTGTAGAGAGGTGATGTAGCAATGTGGGAGTGTGGAAAACTGTGTAGTATTGTGCTTTTTTCATTATGTGCACAAAAATATGACCTTATATGTTGCCAGGATGTAAAACCCCAACATACAACATATATATGTTTGTTTGTTGTTGTTTTACATCCTAGCAACATCTAAAGTCATATCAGGACAGGCACCGATTTGTGACAGACAGTGTGTGCACTTATGGCGACTTTATAGTGCTGCACCACTGGGGAATCAGGCCTCCAGCACAATGACCCCATTTCCCACACAGTCACATTATCCTGATACTAAGCTAACCAGTCCTTGTCCTATCGTAGTAATTCCGAGTGCCAGGCTATGTAGCAACAAGTATCAATTGTATAACTATAAGTCATTGGTTTGACTCGACCGGGAACCGAACTCCCGATCTCCCGCAAGGACCCGCGCTCTACCGATTCGGCCACCACACCCGGTCTATGCACATAGATATATACATAGTAAGTATACATGAGTCAGCCTCACGAAAATGGGCCAATTGTTGGTTTATTTAAGATGTCGGCGTCACAATTCTTAAAGTGTAGTGCATTTCTTTGTTTTATAGTAAATTATCCTAGAAACAAATAAGGTTGTTGTATTTTCTCTACCTTTACATTCAGGATAAATTTAAGGACTTTGCAACACCTCTGTCAATGTTAAACTATAATTATGCCGTTCGATGCTGACATCCAAGGCTCAACACCGACAACTTTAACAGATGTCGGCATTGCAATTCTTAAAGTGTTGTGCATTTCTTTGTTTTATATTAAATTATCCTAGAAACAAATAAGGTTGTTGTATTTTCACTACCTTTACATTCAGGATAAATTTAAGGATTTTCCAATACCTCTGTCAATGCTAAACTATAATTATGCTGTTCGACGCCGACATCCAATGCTCGAAGCCGATAACTTTCCCCAATTGGCCTATTTTTGTGATCCTGACTCACATGTGCTCTATATGCATACCTGTATATTCCTACATACATGTATATTCCTATATATATATATATATTTATATATACACTTGACCAGACGCGGTGGCCGAATCAGTAGAGCGCAGGCTTCCCTGTCAAGAGTTCGAATCCCAGCCGGGTCAAACCTATGACTTATAGAATTGATACTTGTTACTACCTAGCTTGGTGCTCGGCATTAAATTGCTAGGAGAAGGACTGGCTATCAAAGTATCAGGATAATGTGTCTATGTGGGATATTGGGTCATGGTGTCAGCAGCCTGGTCTCCCAGTGGGACAGCACTCTCCGTCCTGATATGACCTTAGATGTTGCTAGGACGTAAAACAACAACAAACAAACAACAGTGGGACAGCACTATAAAGTCACCACAAGTGCGCTCTGTCACAAATCGGAACCAGTCCTGAAATGACCTTAGATGTTACCAGGACGTTAAACTCCAACAACTACCAACTAACCAGTGGTGGTCTAGCACCTGCCTTATTGTGTAATTAACGGACATATTGCCTCGGACCTGTCAGCAATACTGCTTGGTTGGTTGTTGGAGTTTTACGTCCTTGCAACATGTAAGATCATATCAGGACAATGTAGCAATGTGGGATTGTGGATCAGAGTTAGTGGTGTGTAGTGTGATGCCTTTTCGTTATGTGAACAAACATACATATACACATACAGTCATTATCATCATCAGCATGCTGTCGGTCGCGATGGGACAAAGACTGCTTTCATTACTTGACTGTAGCTCTCCAATTAGCTCTCTGATGTGAGCGTGATGTCTGTCAGTCAGTCTTAATGTCTCTCAGCTTCAGGTTTCTCTTGATGGTATCCTTGAACCGGAGATGAGGGTGCCCTCTCTTTCTGTAACCAGAAGACAATTGAGAGTAGAGGATATGCTTTGGTAGCCTGTCTGATGACATCCTCATGAGGTGTCCAGTAAAACCTCTCTAACAGACCACCTGTAGATATGCTGTAGACCACCTGTAGATCGACCACTCCACTATATCGATTGCTTTATTTGGGTCCCAACAATACCATTTTAACCATATTCTAACTCCCTAAGCCGACCACCTCCCTAGATGAACCACTTAAAGTCGACCCCAAGGTCGGTCGATTTAGAGAGATTTTACTGTATATGCTTGTTGTGTTGTTGTTTTATGTTGTAGCAGCATCCATGGTCATATCAGGATGGGCACTGACTTGTTTGTTTGTTTGTTGTGGTTTTACGTCCTATCAACATCTAAAGTCATATCAGGACGAGTACCGACTTGTGACAGTGCGCACTCATGACGACTTTATAGTGCTGCCCCACTGAAAGACCAGGCTGCCAGCACCATGACCTGATATCCCACTCAGTCACATTATCCTGACACTGAGCCAACCAGTCCTTGTCCTATCCTAATAATGCCGAGCACCATGTTAGGAATTGACAAGTATCAATTTTTAAGTAATTGGTTTGACTCGACCCGGGTTCGAACCCACGACCCCACGATCTACCAACACGGCAGACGGACGCTCTAACTCATTCGGCCATCCCGTCTGGTCGGCACTGACTTGTGACATTGTTCACTCATGGCGACTTTATAGTGCTACCCCACTGGAAGACCCGGCTGCCAGCACGTTGACCCAATTTTCCATTCAGTCACATTATCCTGATACTGTGCTGAACAGTCCATGTCCTATCCTAGTAGTAATGCTGAACGCCGGGCAGGCAGGTAACGATACTTATCGATTTGAAAAGTTATTGGTTTGATTCGGCTGGGATTCGAAATCCTGACCTTCTGCACGGGAAGCCTGCGCTCTACGATTGCAGCTCCCGACCTAGCTGATTTACGGGGGGAAACCCGTTTAAGCAACCCACATTTTAAAGACTGATTTAATCCCATTGTATATTACGTATTCTCCCAGATCTTCTAATCAACTATCTTAAAGTTGCATAGTCCGATGGTTTTGAATTTCTGTATTTTTTTCTGAGATAAATATATCAGATCGATCACTAGTATCTACTTATATTAGTTCAAAGTTACTTTTATTTTAAATGGTAAACCTTTGAGATATTTTGAGTGCAAACATGGAAAATTAGTTTTGGCAAGCTTGCCAAAACTCTGACACCATAGACTTCTGCAGTAACAGGTTCTGTTAAATTGACTCAGTATTGCCTTCTATGCAGAAACAAATGCTTAATAAGTGCATCAGTATCTAAGTTAGATATGCAAAATCAAATCTAGATAATTTGTTTGGTTTTGAAAATTTGATATTTCATCAGACTCAATCAATCAATAGTTCCGTCTTCTAGTCGAGGGTTGGATGCAATGGTTCTCAACTTGTCCCGATGGTGTGCTGTTCTGATTGACTGTGTATAATTCAAGCCTGTCCACTGTGAAATATTTGTAAATCATGATGTTCTTGGTCTCCCTCCCCCTCTGCTGCCATTCACCTTCCCTTCCAACAATGTACGGTATATTGAACTCTGACTCATCAGACTATGCAGCTTTAAATCAATTGAGATAATGAGAATATCACAATGCAGGTCTTATCAAATGGTCATTAGTGATAATTGAATTTCCCACAAAACACTAACATACACACATATATCTACGTTTGTTTATGAATATATCGATATGTATATGTGATGTATAAAACTTGTGCGAGTATAAAGGTGCGTAAGGGAATATTCCTTATGGGCCACCCTGATGTTGTGTACTACTTTATGGGTGACCCCCTCTTCACAGTGAGACAGGTGGCGCCACCCCCCCCCCTACTACCAGTGTCGCGAAAACTGTCACTCACACACTGGAATTTGTTGTATTGGGCTAGGGCATCATATCCCCTAAGCCAGAGAATATATCATCTCAACCCACTTCCTTGTTTTGTCTTGTCTCCTTATTGTACTCGAGCACAGACCTTATATATATGTATTTATGTATATGTATGTATATATATTTATGTATGTATATGTGTATATGTGCATATGTGTATGTGTGTATGTGTATGTGTGTGTATGTGGATATGTGCATATGTGTATATGTGTATGTGCATATGTGTATATGTGTATATGTGTATATGTGTATAGTTGTATGTGTGTACATGTGTATATGTGTGTATGTGTGTGTATGTGGATATGTGCATATGTGTATATGTGTGTATGTGCATATGTGTATATGTGTATATGTGTATAGTTGTATGTGTGTACGTGTGTATATGTGTGTATGTGTGTATGTGCATATGTGCATATGTGTATATGTGTGTATGTGCATATGTGTATATGTGTATATGTGTATATGTGTATATGTGTATAGTTATATGTGTGTACGTGTGTATATGTGTGTATGTGCATGTGTGCATATGTGCATATGTGTACATGTGTATATGTGTATATGTGTATATGTGTATAGTTGTATGTGTGTATGTGTGTATATGTGTATGTGTGCATATGCGCATATGTGTATATGTGTATATGTGTATGTGTGCATATGTGTATATGTGTATATGTGTATATGTGTACATGTGTATATGTATATATGTGTATATGTGTATTATATGTGTATATGTGTATAAATCTATATGTGCATATGTGAATATGTGTTTATATATATGTGCATATGTGTATATGTGCATATGCCCATATGTGTATATGTGTGTAGGTGTATAGTTGTATGTGTGTATGTGTGTATATGTGTATGTGTATGTGTGCATATGCGCATATGTGTATATGTGTATATGTGTATGTGTGCATATGTGTATATGTGTATATGTGTATATGTGTATATGTGTATATGTGTATATGTGTATATGTATATATGTGTATATGTGTATTATATGTGTATATGTGTATAAATCTATATGTGCATATGTGAATATGTGTTTATATATATATGTGCATATGTGTATATGTGCATATGCCCATATGTGTATATGTGTATATGTGTATATGTGAATATGTCCATATGTGTATATGTGTATATGTGAATATGTCCATATGTGTATATGTGTATATGTGTATATGTGTATATGTGTATATGTGTATATATATACATATATATATGTATATATATATATATATATGAAGAGTTCCTCTCCAAAACACAATCCACAAACCTGGCACTGGCATTGCAAGCTCATTGTTTGGACTGGCGCTTATCGCGTTTTGAAAAAGAGCTCTTCATATATATATATATATATATATATATATGTGAGTTGACAAAACTACATTTTAAACAAAAGTAATGCACAGTGTTTTTTTGGTGAAGCTGGCACCAGGTGTGCAACAGTCGCTTCCTTCCGGTCTGGTAGTGAACAGACGCTGGTCACGTGTTACATGCACGCCGGTACCAGCAACACACTGGTCCCCAGCCGGGCTGGTAATTACCTCGTTAAGTTTATGGTTATGTGCTGATAATTCCAGAGACCAGAGGGGCGAATGGCTGCTTCTTTTGGATTATGTATGGATTAAAGTTGCAGTTTTGAATTAGTGTATTTTTTCTGAGATAAATATATTATACAGATCACTAGTATCTACTTTACATTAGTTCAGAGTTACTTTTATTTTAAATGGTAAACTTCCGAGATATTTTGAGTGCAAACATGGAAAATTAGTTTTGGCAAGCTTGCTAAAACTCTGACACCATAGACTTCTGCAGTAACAGGTTCTGCTAAATTGACTCAGTATTGCATTCTACGCAGAAACAAATGCTTAATAAGTGCATCAGTATCTAAGTTAGATATGTAAAATCAAATCTAGATAATTGGTTTGGTTTTGAAAATTTGATATTTCATCGGACTATGCAGCTTTAACTATAATAGATCATATAAGTTATATTTACTTATACACATATATCACATGTAAATGATCTATATATAGTTAATCCATACATAAAATACATAATATAAATGCCACTACGGCTAACGTAACAATAAGGAGAGACACACAGGTTGGGCTGAGTCTTATTTATTAGGTCTTTTGGCAAAAGGAAGTCAGCAGCAGCGCATGAGATATGCAAAATAAGGCTAGGAAACCCCCAGTAAGCTGCACTTCAAAGGGGCATGTGATATGTCACGGCCCACCAGCGGGATGCCCAATGGAAGGTAACCATGCCAAAAGTAGCCAGATAACACACCACACAGCTACGTACAAGCCTATGATATGTAAATAGGAGTAGGCTAGTCTAGTAATAAGAGTAGAAAAATAAAAACATATATACCAAGAAAATCCAAAAAAACTAACATAGGCTACTAACCATACCAACCAATTATCTATCTGCTACTGAAATGCAGGCAATCAAATACCTTATCAGCAGCCACTGTGTGGTAAGATAACACCAACACTACAACTGGCCAGCATTGAAAACAAGCCTGGGTACCCGGGCTTATATGCTATGGACAGTATAAATACAGCCTCAATAAAAAAAAAAAAAAAAAATAAAAATGAGACTCAGCTGAGTTTAGTGTCCAATGCCACAGTCACGCCCATCCGCTTCATTAACCCAAAGGTTGGCGCGCGACTCCAAATACCTTGGAAAAACATATAACATGCACGCGAATAATTAATAAATACAATACCAGGGTGGGCACGTGACTCCGAAAACCTTGGGATATAATATAACGGGAATAATACTTAATTGGTTCCTCTGCTAGTTTATATAACTATAATACATTATACTTCATATATATCATATATATCATATATATAGTTAATTCATACATAATATATATCATACATATATGATTGACACACTATCCACCGATTATTAATTATGGTGGTGCCCTAAATGGGTCCCTATCTCACTAACTGTGGTAAAATTCATCCAGTGTGAACCTACACTTGTCACCATTCTGGTGCTAGCATGCGAACCATCACACCACCTGGTCGTCCATGGTTCCAGTCATCCCTGGTCACTCGAGCTACCTTTTGGCGCATGCGCACATCCTACAGACTCGGGTTGAATAAACGAACACGCTTCTCCACACGCGGGGTGACAAAAATGGTGTCTTAATCCAAAACTTGTTCTTATAAAAAAAAACATATATAACTACAGTTAAATAGGATTTAAAGAATTTTTGATTGCATAGTTTAGTTATATTTCCATTTCATTAATCTGATTTATTAAACAACAACATAACCCACACAAAAACACATAGTACTTGTATTGCTACAGAACGCTACCAGCACAAATGTGACGTCATCGTTCCAAGCAAACACCAGCCAGGAGGTGGGTAATTGGGGTCGGGACTTTTTGCACACGGTACGCCTTTTTGTCGACTTCACTCGCGGTGTTCGATTTGAAATTCTAGCAACTCGGGTCACCTGAGTCGCCCGGGTCGTGTTAATCGAATACGGCCCGGCACCAAGACCATTGATGTCATGACCATATCCACCCATACCTCCATGCAGCTCATTGCCTCAGAGATCACTGCAGACTACTACAATACTATTACACACAGTATAGACCTATTTCATATGACGCCTGCATAGGTATCTAGGTCAATGCACACACCTTTTGGCTGCAGGACGACACACTGTCACACTGCAAACTCAATGGCTATGAGCAATCTTCATACAGAAAAAGTGAAATATCTCTAAAAGCATACCATCTAGAAACAAACTGCGTGGTACACATCTATAATACATATTCAACGAATAGAATATATTAAATGTATATGGTTAGGGTTCTGCATTCCTATTAATTTTGAATAAAAAAGACGTTTTGCATTGCATGTACTGGCAAACTCAATGCATTGTCAATGGCCGTGAGCGATCTTGAATTATCTTCATGCAGAAAAAGTTAAATATCTCTAAAACCACACCATCTAGAAACAAACCGCCTGGTACACATATACTATGATATAGACAACATATTCAACGAATAGATTATATTAAATTTATAGGGTTAGGGCTGTGTATTTCTATTAATATTTAATAAAAATAGTCGTGTTGCACTGCACGTACCGGCAAACTCAATGCATTGTCAATGGTGTTGAGCAATCTTCCTGCAGAAAAAAATTAAATATCTCTAAACCCACACCATCGAGTTGGCAGTGTGACCATGTGTCGTCCTGCAGCCAAGCTGCGCGCGCACTGACCTAATTCCCTTTGTTGACGTCATATGAAATAGGCCTATAGTCCGATTAACAAATTAAATTTTCGAAAACAAAACACTCATGTAGATTTGATCTATCTCTCTGTATATATAGACACAAAACCATTTAATATAACGTTCTACAGATGAACTCCGCAAGCCTCGTTTTCGATTAGGCCTGAAAATGGCCTGTGGTCTGTGCCTCCATTGGCGGCCATACATGTAGTAACGGGACCCCGGCGTCCCGCATGGCGCGCTGCTGCGTGTGGCCTGAACTAGTTCCCCTGGCGCCACCTGGTGTTTCACATCTTAACCACACCACGCGCTCGCCACACTTGACGTGCCCCCTGCCGAGCTGAGGCCGCTAACTGGGTTCGCTATGGTGCCATGCTGAGGCCGCTGCTGCCCCCTATCGGCGAGGCATGGAAGCTATTCCCATTTCCTGGCTGGAGAGTAGATTGTTGATTCTGATTTTGAAAATAAAAATCAGGGTTTGCACGCGCTTGGAAAACCTTTTAAAAACATGGTAAATAAAGTGATGTGTTTGAGTGCTTGAATACCCTTGAAAATCATCTTGCTGTATGGAAAACCCTTGTAGATGATAATTTTATGTCACCTAAATTATACTTACTGAACAATGTTTAAAAAAACAGTATTTTATATCTTATATCCAGGTGATAACGTGGTCATATTTGAAAAACAGATTTGTCACTTTTAGCTCGGTCTGATCTTGGAATTTTGGAAAAGTTTACCTGGGAGGTATTTGAAGTGTATGAACCCTTAAAAACACATACATAGCTTTGATATTATATATTAGGTTAGCTCCTACTGGTATTAGTGCTCCCATGAAGCATTCTTTACTGTCTAAAAGGAATACTGAGTCAATTTAATAACCTGACATTCCTGAAGGCCTTTATTGTCCAGCAAATCAACATTGTTAAATCAAATGAATGAAAAAAGAAAATGAAAGATGGATACATAAATAGGAAATACACTGATAATTCAACGACGGTTTAGAGGGTATACATGCTAGGTATGATGCATACAGAAGGTAAACCTTAAACTTTAAATTAATAGCTAATGACCACTAACACAGCAAGGTGAAGACAGTCAGAGAAAGTAACTATTGGGAACCAAACAACTATCCGATTGTAGAACAAACAAACTGACAGGTTTGGGGAATGTCATCATCATCATCATCATCATGCTGTCAGTCACGATGCAACAAAGACTGTTTTCATTACTTTTCATGAAAGCTGCCTGCAAAGGTGTTGAAGTGCTGCTGGCTTTTGTAAGTTACCAGTGGCACTCTCTCGGGGAGCAAATAGAGGTTTCACACCGGTAAGAACATGTCAAGACAGGCGCAAAACTATTTGTCCCTGCAGTGGCTGGTCGAGAGATGTTGGGAGTTCTATACATCAACCGCCCTTAATGCTGCCACAGTGACATGGTTTTCTGTTTAGGGTTTGCTCCCTTAGCCTTCAGTTCTGTCAAGAACCTGTAACACAAGGCAGTGGCTTACAACTCTGGTGGGAGAATGCTTACAAACAGAGAAAGAATGCATGCCTTTTACCATTTCGCTGTCTCGCTTTCTTCTTGCTGCAGAAGCCGCCTTTTCCCGTCCCTCCCTCCTGAACCCCCAGCTCCTGGATATGAGTGCATTGCTACCGCCGGACCGGAGTGATCCGGGGCCGGCCCAATGACTCCTTGTTTAATTGTTGTAAAGAGATCCCACCTGAAGGTTAGTTGTCAATCCAAAGACCAAAGCCGGACCGATTTATCAGTGGCTTTCTTATTGCTTCCGTTCTGCAGCCGGTAACTGTGTTAAGGTTACCAACCCCCGTCAACTTCAAGTACAACAACTGAAAGTGATCAAAAACAAGGGGAGTCACAAGACTATCTGTCTACATCAACTGTCTATTGGCGAAAACAAGTCATTAGATTTAACAGTTATGGGAAGCATAAATAGACCGATCAACAATTTTGTTTTTAATGCTTTATGCTTTCAGTTGTAATATTTTCAAATGTATCAACAGCTAATTCAAAGTAACGTAGTTGACCCCAGGACATTTATCTAGAGAAATATGGCCATAACGCAAAGCCATAAATTGGTTCCCGCATGTACAACCCAGTAAACTAAATACACTTCTCACTACATATACGCAAACAGAAGTAGCCTAAACATACATGTCCAAGACAGGTCACTACACAAGCTCCCACATAAGATGTGTAGACATCAGTACAGTAAAGCCCCTCTAACCGACTACCTCCACACATCGACCACACCCCTATATCGATCGCTTTATTTGGGTCCCAAAAGATTAACCATATAATACCATTGTCATGATTTTTTTTAAACCTCCCTACTCTGACCACCTCACTAAATGTGTCATTTAAAGTCGATACCATTGTCGATCGATTTAGAGAGGTTTTACTGTATTACCCCTGCCAACTTCAACAGGATGCGGTGGCTGAATCAGTAGAGCGCAGGCTTCTCATGTAGAAGGTCAGGAGTTTGAATCCCAGCCGAATCAAGCCAATGACTTATAAACTTGGAACTTTTCGCTACTTAGCCTTGCTACTAGGATAGGGCAAGGACTGGGTAGCTCAGTATCAGGATAATTTGACCTGAGTGGGATGATGAGTCATGGTGGAAGCTGCCTGCTTTCGCAATGGGGCAATACTGTAAAGTCCTGTAAAGTCCACATTACTGCTCACTGTCACAAGTCGGTGTCTGTCCTGATATGACCTTAGATGTTTCCAGGAGGTAAAACTCGAACAAGCAAACAACTCATATCGCAAAGATATATTGATTAAAAGCATCCAAAATATATCGTCTTATGAGACGCACTTTCGACGTTAATCTGTTAATCAGCATATTTTAAACCATGTTACATGGGTGTTTGAGCGCTGCCTGACAAGTTACAGCATTTGAAGGCAGGTGGCGACACAATCGGCCCGGCTGCATAATAGATGAACAATTTAATAACAGATCAGTATAGTAGATGATTTATGCCCCGGTCACATACACGTTAGTGGACGTAGTTGAACATACGTGAACGTACCAGCATCCATACTTGTCTGTGATGTTAACTTGGTAATAACGTGGGTGAGCCATGGTGTCCGATTAAATTGTTGGACATGTTCAAAGAGCGCTATGTTAGATGCTGAATTTGCATCCGTGATGCTAACATACTGTAGCGTACTCTAGCGTATGCTAGCATACTCTAGCATACTATAGTGTTCTCTAGAATAGCCTAGCATACTCTAGCATGCTCTAGCATACTCTAGCATACTTGGGACAAAGCCCTGGTCACATAGCCATTAGTGGACATAGGTGAACCTAGTGGAGGCTAACGTAGGTGAAATTAGATGAAAGTAGTTGAACGTACCGGCATCCGTACTGTAACATATTTATCCATACCATAACGTATTTATCCATACCAAAACCTGCCATGCCTTAATGTATTTCAATGTAGTTTAACATACTTACACCACGTTTGACCCAAGTTAGCCTCCACTACGTTCACCTACATTCAACGACGTCCAGTAACGTGTATGTGACCAGGGCATTAGCATATAATAAGGTGTGAAAGCTTCCGATTAATTATACAGTAAAACCTCTCTAACCGACCACCTCTACAGATCTACCACTCCCCTATATCGATCATTTTATTTGGGTCCCAAACGATCGCCCCCTACAATACCATTGTAACGATTAAAAAGAACTCCCTATATCGACCAGCTCCCTAAATGGGTCATTTAAAGTCGGTCCCATGGTCGGTCGATTGAGAGAGGTTTGACTGTACTTGTATAATGCTTATACATCACATAACATTGCTGTTTGTCTTCACCTAGCCTGGCGTTTGGGGGCTAATATTAATAGAATAGGGCAAGGATTGATTTTATCAGTGTCAGGATACTGTGGCTGAGTGGCATATAAGATCCTGGTGCCGATAAGACTTTATCTCACTCATGCCAAACCCTAGTTTAATTTGCCATTTAGTCTTCTGTTATATGTTGGTAAATTAATTAAATATTTATTGCAGTTTGTTGTTCCTGTGTCACACTGCTAGGCTCAGAAATGCATAAATATGTGTAGCATGTGAATGTGTACACCAATATTAAAGTTGCATGGTCCGACGAAATATATTATAATTTTCAAAACCAAAACACTTATGTACATTTGACTATATAAACCCAGCTTAGATATTAGTGCATTAACTAGTGATTTGGGACAGTATACACAGAATAATCAGTGACTTTACTACCTCATTCCTGGGCACACCTACTTTGAGAAAGCCATCAGACAGGGAACCAATGAGGTCAATCTCGTGACCTGAATAGTCTTGCCCTCATTACCAGTAGCATATATGGCTTCAGTCAGGTTCCATGACACATAGGGGGAAGTTTGATGGCATAAGATGAGTCTGACCAGCTGGATAAACCTGACTTATCCAATGGAAAATAGTAGGAGACCAGACTACCTAGACATTAAAGGTCAGCTCACATCACGTGACCATCGCGAGATGACCATCTGGGTCATAGCCACAAGACTTTTGGCAAGCTTGTCCAAAGTATTTTGGGTTCTTTCAGCTCAAATTTCTCCAAAATTAGCTTTTTGTCTTCAAAGTTACTCGATTCCAGTGACTATTAGGTTACAATGGTCAACCTGAGCTCTTTATCTAAAAAATAAGTAAAACAATTCAAACGCCATCGGAACATGCAACTTTAAGTTTGAATGTCTTCACTTCAAATAGTATCCTAAATGAACCCTTTAAAATAAAAGTTACTTCATTCTGAAGTAATTTAGGTAATACCCACCAGCCCAATATATCTATGTAAAAGAATATTGCAGAAACTCAAAGCCATCGCTCTGTGAAACTTTAACCAACAAATAAAGAATTAATTCAAATTTGGATCAACACACGTGCATCTGCGGAGTGTGGGATGGGAGGGGGGCTGGGGGAGCGGACCGCGGTCAAGGCCGGGGAAGGGAGGAGTGGGGAGACGCTGGACCGGGGGGGGGGGGGGGGAGCCCGGAGAGGGTCCGGGACCGGAAGAGGGACCGCGGCCGTGAGATGGGCCTGGAGAGGGGGAGGGGGGGGAGGGGAGGGGCCGGGGAGGGGAGGTGGATGGGCAGGGGGAGGAGAAGGGTCGGGGTCGGGGCAGGGGCAGGGGGGGGGGGGGAGGGAGGGGCCGGGGGACGGGAGGGGCCAGGTCCGGGAGAGGGGGAGGGGTAGGGGAGAGGGAGGGGCCGGGGGACGGGTGGGGCCAGGGGAGGGGGAGGGGCCGGAGGGGTGGAGTGACCGGGGGATGGGCCGGAAGAGGGGCCGGGGCTGGTGCCGGGAGAGGGGCCGAGGGAGTGGAGGGACCGGGGTACGGGCCGGGCCATGGGGAGCGGAGGGGCCGGTGGAGGGTAGAGGAGAGTTCCCCCCCCCCTCGTACACACTCCTGAGGAAATAGATTCTTGGGAATTTATTTAACTTCACACCAGCTGGCGCCACTGCATGGCGGACGGGCGGTGCGCGACAGGGCATGCATTCTTCGTAGGAAAGTGTACTGAAAATTTGATTTATTTCCAGGTCACCCTCCGCACCACCACCACACACACATGCACACACGCTTAGACACAGACATACCACAACTGTATGTATGTACATATATGGCAATAAGTGAAGTTGTGTCCAGACGGGATGTCCCTTTCCCACCATGCATCATGTGTCAGCAGAACTCTCAAAAGTTTGGTTAAACCAAAGTTGGTTAATCCTAATTATCGGTTAATCCAAACATAATTCTCGGACCCCAGGCCACCCCGGTATGGTTAAACCAAACTTTCATGGGCTTATAAGGTCATTTGAGACCCCAGTGACTTTTTTATATGATAAATGGTAGTATTTTACCGGGCCGCCGAAAAAAGTTTGGATTAACCAATCATTTGGTTAAACCGAGCAGGGTTTAACGGGGTTATATTGTACATACATAGAAAAACAATAATCAAAGTGTCACATACATTGTATATTACATGTGCAATACACACTTACTCAAAGTCAAAGTCAAAGCCAAAGCTCGGTTAAACCAATGATCGGTTAATCCAAACAGATTTCTAGGGTCCCTTCAAGTTTGATTTAACAGGGTTATACTGTATGCATATACTATATATATACATTATCTGTATTTTATATTATTTATAGTATATATAATATGTTCTATTAAATATACTACATAATATTCTATGGTGATAAAATATACTATTACAAATACTGTGATGTCTACCATAAAAATATACTATAAAATATACAATAAAATATACTATGAAATATACTATGAAATATACTATGAAATATCCTCTGAAACATACTATATATAATTTACCATACATACTAAAGATACTAGCCATGCTATATATATATACTATGTATACTATGTATACTATATATACTATATATATACCACATATATACTATATATATTGTATATACTATATATACTATATATAATAATATACTATATATATTATATATATACTATATATACTATTTATATTATATATAATATACAATATATATAATATAGTATATATTAATATATAATACATTTAATAAAATATATAATGCATTATATAGATATAAAATAGAGAGAAGGGGGGTGCTGGTGGTCAGGGCACTGATTTAATTATTTATTTATCGCCATGTGATCCTGTCCACCTCGCCGGTGCTTTAATACGGATCTTAGGGGCTTGTGGCGCCACCTGGTGTGGGTTATATAATCGGCGGATCTGCTGGAAACCCGTCACTTCTGTTCTATTTCAAGTTGTCAATGTGCACTCATGGCAACTTTATAGTACTCGGCCATGAGTACCAGGCCAACAACACTATGACCTGTTATCCCATTCCATCACTCGTCCTGATATGACCTTCGATTTTGCCAGGACATAAAACCCCAACAACCAACCACACATTCCATTCCTATTAATCCAAAGCACTTGGTTATGTAGCGACACGTATTCATTTTGAATGTCATTGGTTTGACTCGTCGGCTGGGATCCAAATTTCCGACCTTCTGCACGGGAAGCCTGCACTGTGTAGTTTGACTAATTCGGCCACTGCATACGATCAACGCCGATATCTGAAAGTATATGAACACAACTAGATCAGATTGTTTGTTTGTTGTTGTTTTACGTCATAGCAACATCTAAACTCATATCAGGACAGGTGCCAAACTTGTGACAGTGCACACTCATGACACCTTTATAGTGCTGTCCCACTGGGAAACCAGGCCACCGGCTCCATGACCTGGTATCCCACTCAGTCACATTATCCTGACACTGAGCACACCAGTCCTTGCCATGTCCTAATAATGCCGAGCGCCTGGCTAGGAAGTGACACGTATCAATTTTTAAGTCATTGGTTTGACTCGACCAGCCTTTGAACCCACGACCCCACGATCTACCAGTACCGGAGACGGGCGCTCTACCTTATTCGGCCATCCCATCTGGTAACTAGATCAGAAGCTTTCAAAATAACCACGTAAAAGTGACCAGAAATATCTTTCTTTAATATTCATAATATATATGCTCTGTAAGAATTATATGTGTATAATAACCTGGAATATCCTTCCTTTCCCTCATCACTCACTCAGCTCCATGGACTGATGGAGTCTGTCCTAGTCATCTACTGCTCCACCCTCCCCAACCCCAGCTCCGATGGTGGCGCCACCACCCCTGCACACTGTAACCGCCAATCACTGTGAATATATATATTATAATAATGCTTCCCACTGAGTGGCGAAACCCGCCACCAGAAGAGATGGGGTTTGGTACATGCTGGTCGCCCCCCCCCCCCAACCCTACATAAGGGGGGGGGGGGGGGTGACCACTACAGAGTTTACTACACCTGTAATATATTGGGCCCATATATATATATATATATATATGCTGTATAAGAATTATACGAGTATAATAACCTGGAATATCCCTCCTTTCCCTCATTACTCACTCAGCTCCATGGACTGTGGTAGTCTCTCATAGTCATCTACTGATCCAGCCTCCCCAACCCCAGCTCCGATGGTGGTGCCACCACCCTTGCACACTGTAACCGCCACTCACTGTACCGCTGAAAATTTGTATGAGTCATTCACTGGAACTGGGCACCAAATATTTGGTTTCCACGCTATGATTCCGGTAAGTTTTTTTTGGATTTGTTTTGGTAGAATTTCAAATAATTATTGTTGTCTCTGTGTTAAGTATTTTAGCAATAATATATGTCTTAGGCTATCCCTAAACGTGTATCAAAAGTATGCTTGCATGATTTTGTGCTAATGTGAAATTTTACATATCGACACCAGACTTTGACCCAAGCTTTAACAAAAAAACATTTGTCAACGTTTTTTTCCGGTAATTTCTTGCAGGACATAATTTTGTATTTGCTTAAAGTTGCATAGTCCGATGAAAACATCAAATTTTCAAAACCAAAATACTTATCTACATTTGATTCTACATATTCAACTTAGACACTAGTGCACTTATTAAGCATTTGGTGCTGCATAGAAGGGCATAATAATTCAATTAATAGAAACCGTTACTACTGAAGTCTATGGTGTCAGAGTTTTGGCGTGCTTGCCAACATTATTTTGGCATGTTTTGACACCAAATATATCCAAACCTAGCCATTTAAAATTAAAGTTACTTCAAACTAAAGTAAAGTAGATTATAACGATTAGTATAATATATTTATCTCAGAAAATAGCAGAAACTCAAAAGCATTGGATTATGCAGCTTTAAATGTAATCAATGAAAGCTTGTTTGAATTTGTTGTGTATGTTAAAATAATGGTCGAGTTGTGTGTTTAATTTCTTTCTTACATGAGTGATATTAACTGATAGTAACATATTGCTCAATTTGTATAACAGCCAAATCAAGAGGTGTTCTCTGTGGCGGAGTGGTTAGAGTGTCTGACATTTTTCTAGGTAGGACTCCTGATATGAAGGTCAGCTGGTCAGTGGTGGTTATTTCCTGTGCCGCCCCCCCCCCCACCTCTGCCATTTGCATTTCCACTGTCTATGTGGTGTGGGAGGTTAAAAATCTCTTGGGTCGGTAAAAGTGTAGGCTTGGGCTTTCTATCGACAAACTGTCTAATGGTGAAAACAAGTCTATTCAGACTTATCCCATGATAGGCAGTATAAATCTTCAAGAAAGTGAAATATAGCTTTGTTTCAACTCTGAGATATGCACAGCATGTAAATCTACCTATGACCATGGATTCGGCTATTATTTGGAATGCTTTAACCTAGTATTATTTGGAAGGTTTTCACGTTCGGTTTCCATGTCACATTTTAGTGCCTAGTTTCAGAGAATGGCCCATATATCTTTTTTCTCTCTCCCTTTCTTACGCTGAGATGAGAAATCCGGCGTTGCTGTGTGCATAGTCCGATGAAAATATAAAGTTGTCAAAACTAAAACAATTATCTGAATTTGAATCTACATCTCTAACTTGGATACTGGTGCACTTATTAAGTATTTGTCAGAACATTGAAGGGAATACTGATTCAATTTAAGAGAACCTGTTACTGCAGAAGCTTATGGTATAAGAGGTAAAATTGTGCAAAGGTGTCTTCAAATATTTCCAACAGTAGCCATTTAAAAGAAAAAGTTACTTTGAACTAAAGGAAGATAGGTTATAGCGATCAATCTAATAGCCCTGTCACATTACGACGCTTCTTTCCAATGTGCGTCAACGTGTGTGATTTTTGGGCGGAACATAGGGACACGCCAGGAAGAATTAGGCGCGTGTTAGTCGCGCGTTGGTAAATGTTGATGGATGGCGGCGGTCGGCGAGGATCGTCGGCGCACATTGGTGCACGTCGAAAGTTTTGTGCTTGCACAAAACTTTTGATGTGTGCCAATGTGTGGATGCGAACGTTACGGGGACGTTAGGCGCACATCGAGATCCATTGGACATGCTGGAATAACGTCATGTGAATGCTATGTGCATGCCGCGCGCATGTGTCGGTCGTTCCCACACGTTGCGCCAAATTGTTGCTTTGTTGTTTTACATCCTAGCTACATCTAAGGTCATATCAGGACGGCGTGCCAAAACTTCTTTTTTTTGTTCTCACGCGTCGATATACGTTACCACAACGTCGGCCGCACGCTACCAACATGTTCCGCTGACATCAAACTTTTTCTCACCGTGCCGAAAAGTTTGACGTTTCTCGACTCTTTCGCACATTGGCAGCGTGCCGGCGAGAAGCGTCGTAATGTGACAGGGCCATAATATATTTATCTGAGAAAATGACAGAAACTCAAAACCATCGGACTAAGCAACTTTAAACACAGATCAAATATTCTAGCACTCATGATCTAAGGAAGTTGGTCAAGCATTCCGGCACTAATGATGAATGGACTTTGAATAGGTTGTCCTCAAGGGGTCACGTGGGTCAGGGAGAAGTGTGTGTGTGTGGTGGGGAGGGGGGGGGGGGCGACAAGCAGGACGCCCTGGTCACCACCAGCTGGTGCCGTGTCATTCACAGTCCGCCGCACGGTGGCGCCACCTCCAATATGTGGTCGCTGATTCATCGCCCTGCCGGTCAGGATCAGCGCGACTCTTGCTCCTCCTCCTCTTCCTTCTCACCCTCCTCCTCATCTCCTCCCCTCTTCCCCCTCCTTCTCCTTCATCTCCTCTTCCTCCTCCCCTCCACTTTTCCTCCCCCTCCTTCCCCTTCATCTCCTCCTCCTCTTCCACCTCCTCCTCCTTCGCCTTCATCTCCTCCTCTTCCTCCTCCCCTCCGTTCTTCCCCCCCCCCCCTCCTTTCTCCTTCATCTCCTCCTCCTCCTCCACCTCCTCCACCTCCGCATCCTCCTCCTCCACCTCCACCTCCACCTCCTCTTCCACCTCCTCTTCCACCCCCTCCTCCTCCACCTCCGGATTCTACTCCTCCTTCTGCCCTCTCCTCCTCCCCCTCCTCCTCCACCTCCCGATCTCCTCCTCCTCCTCCTCCTGCTCCTCCTTCTCCTCCTTCTCCTCCTCCTTCTCCGTCTTCTCCCCCTTCTCCTCCCTCTCCTCCTCCTCCTCCTCATACTCCTGCCCCTTCTCCCCTCCTACTCCACCCCCCTCCTCCACCTCGTCCTCCTTCTCCCCTCTTCCTCATACTCCTCCCCCTTACATCTAACCCCTCCTCTTCCACATCCCTTCCCTTCCTATTCCCCTCCCATTCACCTCCTCCACCTCCTCCTCCTCCTCTCCCTCCCATTCCCCCATCCCCTCCTCCCCTCCCTCTTCCTCCGGTCATCCCCCTCTTCCTCCTCCTGCTCCACCTCCACCTCCTCCCCTCCTCCTTCTCCTCCACCCTCGGTGACCTCCTCCAGGTGGGACGCTCCCCGCCACCACCGCCACCACCAGATGGCGGCGGTGTTGGCTATGGTGGTGGTGTTGATATGGAGTTTGTGTGTGTCCATGGCAACCGGTCTGGATCCGCATGTGGATCCCTGATTAATTGGTGTGGAGGGAGGATTGTGTGTGTGTGTGATGAGGGATGTATGGTTGTGGCATGTGTTCTCCCCCTCCTTCTCCCTCTCTCTCTCTATATATATGTGTGTACAGTAAAACCTCTCTAACTGACAACCTCCACAGATTGACCACTCCCCTATATTGGTCTGTTTATGGAGTTAGAATATGGGTACAATGGTATTGTTGGGACCTAAATAAAGCGATCGATATAGGCGTTTCTCTCTCTATATATATGTGTGTGTATATATATATATATATATATATATATATATATATATATATATGTCTGTACAGTAAATCCCCTCTAACTGACAACCTCCACAGATTGACCACTCCCCTATATTGGTATGTTTAGGGATTTAGAATATGGGTACAATGGTATTGTTGGGATCTATATAAAGCGATCGATATAAGGGAGTGGTCGATTTCTGGAGGTGGTCGGTTAGGGAGGTTCTACTGTATATACAAAACGTGGCATGTATATATATATATATGCATATATATGCATATATATATATATATATAAATATATATATATATATATATATATATATATAGGAAGCCTAGATATATAGGATTGTCTATATATATTTATATATATACATACATAGGCAGTCCGACAAAAGCGGTCAGACGTCGTCTGTGGTCACTTCCGCCCTCCCCACAATCCCCCTCCCCTACTCACCCCCCCCCCCCCCCCCCCCACCCACCCACACAGACACCCAAGCACTAGCGCTGTAGGTTTATAAGCACCTGGGATTAGCCGACAACGTCATAACCAGCTTTGGACACACACGGACAACACACACACACTGAGAGAGACTTACCCTAGTGTTTCATACATACACCGCCAGAGGGCCTACCTGTTCACTGCTCCAAACACTGAGAGTCATCCACTTCCTTCCGCCGATTCACTTGTTGATTGATTGATACCCGGGCTGTGCTTCATTAAACCAAGGCGCTCCACACATACATATATATATATATACATACATACACACTACTGGTAACCATGGCAACTGAGGATATCGCCGCGCTGGTCATTGACAACGGCTCTGGGATGTGCAAGGCCGGGTTCGCCGGGGACGACGCCCCGAGAGCCGTCTTCCCGTCCGTGGTGGGCAGGCCCCGGCACCAGGGCGTCATGGTCGGCATGGGGCAGAAGGACTCCTATGTCGGTGACGAAGCGCAGTCCAAGAGGGGCATCCTCACTCTGAAGTACCCCATCGAGCACGGCATCGTCACCAACTGGGACGACATGGAGAAGGTGTGGCATCATACGTTCTACAATGAACTGCGAGTTGCCCCCGAGGAGCACCCGGTGTTACTCACCGAGGCGCCGTTGAACCCTAAGGCCAACAGGGAGAAGATGACACAGATCATGTTCGAGACTTTTAACTGCCCTGCGATGTATGTGGCCATCCAGGCTGTGCTGTCTCTGTACGCTTCTGGGCGAACTACAGGCATTGTTCTTGATTCCGGCGATGGTGTCACCCACACTGTTCCCATCTATGAAGGATATGCGCTTCCGCATGCCATTGCTCGGCTTGATCTGGCTGGCCGTGACCTCACTGACTACCTCATGAAGATTCTAACTGAACGTGGCTATTCATTCACCACCACGGCTGAACGTGAGATCGTCCGTGACATCAAAGAGAAGCTCTGTTATGTCGCCCTTGACTTCGAACAAGAGATGGCGACGGCAGCAGCTTCATCTTCCCTGGAGAAGTCTTATGAGCTTCCTGATGGCCAGGTCATCACCATTGGTAACGAACGTTTCAGATGTGCCGAAGCACTCTTCCAGCCATCCTTCCTTGGAATGGAGTCACCAGGCATCCATGAGACCAACTATAACTCCATCATGAAGTGTGATGTTGATATCCGAAAGGACTTGTATGCCAACACCGTCCTCTCTGGTGGCACCACCATGTACCCTGGTATTGCAGACCGCATGCAGAAGGAGATCACTGCCTTGGCCCCGGCAACAATGAAGATCAAGATCATTGCCCCACCAGAGCGCAAGTACTCCGTCTGGATTGGCGGTTCCATTCTCGCCTCCCTGTCCACCTTCCAGCAGATGTGGATCTCAAAGCAGGAATATGACGAGTCTGGGCCTTCCATTGTACACCGCAAGTGCTTCTAGACTTTTAGGAGTTATTAATTTTTAGTAGGTAACATTCAACTATGGGAGGTACTGAATTCTCACAAGATTACTCTAGAATAGAATGTCATGGAGACTAGCCATTATTTAACTAGGGAGGGGCTGATTATTATTTCACTCTATGAACTGATGCGTTGAATATTATATATTTAACTGACAATATTGAAAAATATATATACATATATACATTTACATAAGTATGTGCATATGTATATAGATTTGTATACATATATATATATATATATATATATGTACATATATACATATGTATACATACATATACATATGTATACATTTATATGCAGCGATATACATATATATGGACATGCATGTATACATATTTATGTACCTGTATACATATATATATATCCAATAAGCACATGTGCATCATATATGTATATATATATTTATATATATATACATAATACTTATATACATAAGGTATACAATTATACATCCAATCAGCTAAGCATGTGGATTATGAAACGTGAGAGACCTTTTGTAATAAGTAACTATACACATATCACAAACAAAAGCAAATGTGCATTTATGCCGATACGTCGGTGCTCATTAAACATCGGGACACTCAATGACTTACACAATCATCAAGAAGACTAGAATAGCAAACATATGTTAACCCATGTAGCGTGGCATTTGTGTACAGATGGGGAATTGCATGTGAATTCTTGGTACTTGGTATTCTTCCATATACAGTAAAGCCTCACTAAATCGATCGACCATGGGACGGATTTATATGGTCCATTTTGGGAGGTGGTCTGTTTAGGGAGTTAGAATATGGTTACATTGGTATTGTTGGGACCTAAATAAAGCGATCGATAGAGGGGAGTGGTCGATCTGTGGAGGTGGTTGGTTAGAGAGATTTACTGTACAGTAAAACCTTTCTAAATCGATCGACTTTAAATGGGACAGACTTTAAATGGGACAGACTTTAAATGGGACAGACTTTAAATGGTCCATTTAGGGAGGTGGTAGGTTTAGGGTGGTCTTTTTTAATCGTTACAATGGTATTTGTATGGGTAATCGTTTGGGACCCAAATAAAGCGATCGATTATAGAGGGTATTCCTGTGACGTCACCAACCGGATGCGCGGCCATTATGGGGATATCAACCAGTAAACCGTATCAATTTAATAGAATCTTTTTGTTAAAGATGTTTTCTATATGTGTTCCAAGCGGTTTGTGTCTAGGTGGTGTGGTTTTATAGATATAAAAGAATTTCTGTATGAAGATTGCTCACGGCCATTGACAATGCATTGAGTTTGCCGGTACGCGCAGTGCAAAACGTCTATTTTATTCAAAATTAATAGAAATGCAGAACCTTATAAATTTAATATAATCTGTTCGTTGAATCTGTTTTATATATGTATTCCAAGCAGTTTGTGTCTAGGTGATGTGGTTTTAGAGATATTTCACTTTTTCTGTATGAAGATTGCTCACGGTCATTGACAATGCATTGACTTTGCCGGTATGCGCAGTGCAAAACGTCTATTTAATTCAAAATTAATAGAAATGCAGAACTCTAACCTTATAAATTTAATATAATCTGTTCTTTGAATGTGTTTTCTATATGTATTCCAAGCGGGTTGTGTCTAGTTGGTGTGGTTTTAGAGATATTTCACTTTTTCTGTATGAAGCTTGCTCACGGTCATTGACAATGCATTGACTTTGCCGGTATGCGCAGTGCAAAACGTCTATTTAATTCAAAATTAATAGAAATGCAGAACTCTAACCTTATAAATTTAATATAATCTGTTCTTTGAATGTGTTTTCTATATGTATTCCAAGCGGTTTGTGTCTAGGTGGTGTGGTTTTAGAGATATTTTACTTTTTCTGTATGAAGATTGCTCACTGCCATTGACAATGCATTGAGTTAGTTGGGTTTGTTATTGTGGTTGTATCGTCACAATGGCCACACTTCAGCTTAGCGTGACGTCAGTGCATACCCTCTATAGGGGAATGGTCGATCTGTGGAAGTGGTCGGTTAGAGAGGTTTTACTCTATGTCTCTTTCCCCGCTTAACACCCATAGCTTCCAGTGCCTGCCTTGTGTATCAAGTTGTTTACTTCACCTCTATATATATCATGATATATATATACATATATAGCCTTCAGAGTAATCTCCTCTCGGGACCCTACAACTTTCGCTGATAGTAATCGTACAGGTGTGACCACATATCGCACCTTTCCTCTGCTTTATCTGTGATAGTAAATCAGTGACGTAACTGATGAGGCGGCATTGCGTAATGTTCCGTCAGGTCACGTGATTTGCATTATTATTACTTGTGTATTTTATCATTATTATTATCATTATTATCTTTATTATTATTACTAATATTATCACTATCGTTGTTATCGAAATCGTTAATACTATTAGTTTGTTGGTTGGTTATTGGAGTTTTACGTCCTAGCAAAATGTAAGGTCAGATCAGGATGGCGGAGTTATTTTTAGTAGTAGTTTTACTATTATTAGTACTATTAATATTAATACTACTATTATTATTACTATTATTAGTGGTATTACTATAGTTAGTACTATTAATATTAGTAATACTATTATTATTACTAATATTAGTTGTATTACTATTATTAGTACTATTATTATTACTACTACTATTAGTACTACTATTATTACTACTAGTATTACTAGTATTACTAGTAATATTAGTATTAATATTGTTACTACTATTATTACCATTATTAGTAATATTACTATTATTACTACTACTATTATTACTACTAGTATCATTAGTATTAGTATTATTAATACTATTATTATTGATAAAACTATATTATTACTACTATTATTATTACTATTATTAATAGCATTACTAGGTATTATTACTATTATTACTACTACTATTATTATTACTATTATTAATAGTATTACTAATTATTATTAATATTGTTACTCCTACTATTATTACTATTATTAATAGTATCACTAATTATTATTACTACTATTGCTACTACTATTATTATTACTATTATTATTTCTATTATCAATACTATTACTACTATTACTACTAACTACTATTATTAGTATTAACCACTTCTGGATTATAATCCTGTATGATATTCCGCGCTGTGGCCAAACTAAATATGGGAAGAGTCTGTTATAGAACCTGTTAGTTAGGATAAAGGATAACTGCTACTTATATAATGGAGTTTGTGTATAAAAGGACTTCAAGATAACCAAGTTCTGCCTGGTTGTCTGTTGTTTCCATCAAATAAAAAGGGATGAACATTTGTATTCCACGTTTTGCTTCTATTGTTTTTCTGCTAATAAATTTTAATATTAAAACCGTCTGCAATGTTAAAGCTGCATAGTCCGATAAAGTATTTAATTGTCAAACCCAAATCAATTATTTAGATTTGCTTCTATATATTTATGTTAGATACTAATGCACTTAATTAGCATGTATTGCCACATAGAAGGGAATACTGGGTTAATTTAATAGAACCTGTTACTGCAGATGTCAAATGGTGTTGGAGCTTTGGCATGCTTGCCAAAACTTATTTGACAAGTTTAGGATTAAAATAAATCAAATTTACTTCAAACTATAGTAAGGTAGATTATAACAATCCATTTAATATATTTATCTCGGAAAGAATTACAAGAACTCAAAACCATCGGACTATGCAACTTTAATTAATATGACCATAAGTCGATTTGCTTCTATTTATTTTCTCATAATACATTTTAATATCCATACGGTCTGGCCTATTAATGATATCAATGATATCAATGACAAAATATGTATTCAGATGAATAAAAATATTTACAACAACAAAAATGACACACCACCGATATGTGCAATATGTCCGAGTGTGACTTAACGAATGTGTGAAGATTTGAAATTTCTTGATTACAACCCATTTTAATGTCATATATATGATTTTGAATGTTAATTTCTGCATGCTTGTCAAAACTCTGACCCCCATAGGCCTAAATACTAGCAGTTTCTATTAAATTGATTTAATTCCCCATTCTAGGCAGCAACAGATGCTTAATAAGTGCCTCAATAACTGAGTCGGATATCTAGGTTCATATGGGCATAAGTTTTTTTTTTTTTAATTTTGGTGTTTTCAACGGACTATGCAGCTTTAAGCCACTCCTAGCTCCTTCTCTGAGACTGTGAGAGGTCAGTGCAGACTACTACACTTGTCCCCCTGGAATTGTACGTCTTTTAAATGGTACGTAATTTTACGCTTACAGTTACATAATGGATACATGCAATGTACTTATCTATACATACATCAGGCAGGTTGAACAACCATACAATGCATTTGTTTAAATTTTTTATTGATATGGTATTTATTCTACCAATAGTGTGTAAGCTCCTGCAAGTTGCTTGTTTTCAATGATGACAGCTGTGAGGAATGTAGTGATGTATGCCCTGGTTCCGGTTCCGGGTTGGTATCCGGGTCACCCACCAGCATTTATTTGAGCAGTTACTATCTATGTTAGTTGTTGGTGTGTTTTTGTTTGGGGTATAACTTACTATCATATAACTAATACCAATGGGGTCAAGCAAGGTTGTGTAGTGGCCCCCATGCTCTTCTCCATCTTCCTATCAGCAATGCTCGACGAGGCTTTCCGAGACATGGGGGATGGCATCTATATACAGTCCAGACAGAGCGCTGACCTATTCAATGTCACACACTTCAGAGCGAAGACCAAGACTACTTGGATACTGGTGAGAGAGCTACTATTCGCAGATGACAGTGCACTGGTTGCCCACTCTGCTGAAGAGATCCAGAAAATAGTGGACACTTTCTCCGATGCATCAAAGAAGTTTGGCCTGAAGATTCACATCAAGAAGATGGAGGTGCTGTACCAACCCAACTCTACCAGAACCCGAGAGGATCATGGTTGACGGAAACAAGCTGAACTCTGTTCCGGAATTCATCTAACTCAGAAGCACTATATCAAGTGATGAACGCATTGATGCTGAAATACAGAGGAGGATGGCCAAGGCTAGTGCATCTTTTGGCCGACTACACCAGAGACTCTGGAACAACCACCATGTGTCCATTCGGGTCAAAGGCAAGATCTACCGCGCAATTGTGCTAGCCACCCTACTATACGGAGCCGAGGCCTGGACAGTGTACAGACGACAGGTGAAAAAGCTGCATGCCTTCATGATGCGACATCTGCGTTCAATCATGAGGCTAACCTGCAAGGACAAAGTGACAAATAAGGAAATCCTCAAACGGATAGGGCTGCCCTCTATGGAAGATCTTCTGATCAAAAAGAATCTCCAGTGGACTGGACACCTCATGAGGATGTCATCAGACAGGCTACCAAAGCAGATCCTCTACTCTCAACTCTCTTCTGGTTACAGAAAGAGAGGGCACCCTCGTCTCCGGTTCAAGGATACCATCAAAAGAAACCTGACGCTGAGAGACATTATGACCGACTCATGGACGCAACTCTCACAGCAGAGAGCTAAATGGAGAGCGGCAGTCAAGTAATGAATGCAGTCTTTGTCGCATTCCGACCGACAGCATGATGATGATGATATAACTATTATCTTAGCCTAGTATGTACATCTAGTGAGAGGGTAATAAGCTTGTGGATGAGGACGTGTTCCCAGAATTTGTTATTTGTTTTGTTTGCAACTTTCCTGCCACATGTGCTCTGTCCCTAGTTAGTGCCTAGAATAGCTTGCATAACATCATGGGCATAGCAGCCAGTGTCATCGGGGTGATTGAAATTGGAAATATTGTGCCTAGAGCAGATTTCAAACTCACACTTCTTAACAAAATTGCAAACCCTGTAAATCGCAAACCCCCACTTGTGATTTCCTAGGAAATCGTGAACCCGCATACCATATATGGGCATGGGGGGGCCTGTGATTTCCTAGGAAATCACATAACCCCCCTAGACACCGCAAACCCCCCATGTTTGGCAGTGTTAAAGCAAGCACATGCAGGTTTGTTTTGCTTTTAAAATTCCCACAATGCACCGTGACGCTGGAATTACGAACAGGTCTATTGTACAAATTGTATTTATGTAAGCATGATTAAGCCACATTTATTTTTATATAAGGGGGATCCCTCACAAGATGGATTAATTGATTATTTTTAATTTCATGGCTGTCACAGCAATGGCCATATTCACTATGATCACTCGCAAATAAGGATAGGGGAACAGGTCAATTTTTGTCAAAGATACTAGACTCTATCATTAAGAAAAGCCAGTACAACTATCTGTATCAGTATCCTACATCCTTTATCCTAGGAAATCGCAAACCCTGGTGTTTGCGATGTCCAGGGGTTTGCGACTTCCTGCTAAACCGGGATAGTGTACTAACCATTACACTGCCTAGAATCCCTGATGCAATCACCATATCCACACCTACACGTATATGTGGCTCCTTGCCTGAGAGGTCAGTGCAGACTACTATATAACTATTTTTCTTGTTGTTGTTGTCTGTTCTTCAAAAGTTTATCAAATTATTGATACCCCCCTTTACAAAAACACCCAAAAAGTGTGTGTTTTCTATTGTCACAATTTTCAAAATTAGTCCTGCTCCCTTCCAGCACAAACCCACAAGCAACAGCAAATATTACATTACATTAGTAGCATATCCATTACTTCCAATTACATCCTTACGACAGAGGCAATAGGATAGATAACAAATAGGCCCGGATACAAAATTATTTCTAAAAATTAATCAAACAAAAAAATCTATTCATAGTAATGCCGATATTCAACAACAAATAAAACAATTTAAAAACATTTTTCGGGGAGAAAAATGCTCAGAAATGATATACGTGACGACGCATTCTTTGAGTCAGCTGGTTCTAATTGGGGGTGGGGGTTCGGCGTGAGGGTTGGGGTGGGGCTGGGGGTGGGGTTGGGGGTGGGGGTTGGGGGTGGGACTGGGGGTTGGGGTGGGGTGGGGGATTTACCCCCCCCCCCCTCCCAACATAGGAGGGGGTGGGAGAGCACGCGACCATTCTTTGCTCTGATAAGTAAGCTCTGACGTATGTTGTGTAGGGACAGACTCCCCCTTGTTGGCAGCTATAGCTAGCTGTGGGCGGGGCTTGGTGTAATGGGCGTGGGGTGGGCGGGGGTGGGCGGGGTTGGGCCGGGGCCGGGGGTGGGCGGGGTGCTACCAGGGTATAAGGAACCCGGGGTTTTTGCGCAGCGCCACCACGACACCGCGAGACCGCGACACCGCGATATATATATATATCTATATTATATATATAATATATATATCATATATTATATATATATATATATATACACACACAAACACACACACACGAGATGCGCGTGGGGTGGGGTTGGGGGTGAGGTGAGGGATGCAGTGGTGGGCACTCATTCGTTTTGAGAATATAAGGTGTGCATGTGTATGTGTGTGTTGTAGGGCGCGTATTATGTGGTATGTGTGTAATACATGCATTGTGTGTGTGGATGGGGAATCATGTGTGTGGGGGAGGGGGGGGGGACTCACTGATTCTGAGAAATGCAAGATGTGCATGTGTATGTGTGTTGGGAGGGGGCACTCACTGATTCTGTGAATGCAAGATGTGAATGCGTATGTATGTGTGTGGGGGGGGGGGGGGACACTCACTGATTCTGTGAATGCAAGATGTGAATGTGTATGGGGGGTCACTCACTGATTCTGAGAATGTAAGATGTGCACGTGTATGCGGTGTGGGGGGCACTCGCTGATTCGGTGAATGCAAGACATGTATGTGTGTGTGGTGTAGGGGGGCATTCATTAATGCTGAAAATGCACGATGGGTATGTGTGTCAGTGCAGGGGGGCACTCACTGATTCTGAGAATGCAAGACGTGCATATGTATGTGTGTTGGGGGGGGGGGGGCTCCCTGATTCTGAAAATGCAAGAGGTTCATGTGTATGTGTGTGGATGGGGACACGCACTGATTCTGAGAATGCAAGATGTACATGTGTATGTGTGTGGAGGGGGGCACTCACTAATTCTGAAAATGCTAGAGGTCCATTGTTATGCTTGTGGGAAGGCAGTCACTGATTCTGAGAATGCAAGGTGTTTATGTGTAGGTTTTTTTTGGGGGGGGGGGCGCTCCCTGGTTCTGAAAATGCAAGAGGTGCATGTGTATGTGTGTGAAGGGGGACACTCCCTGATTCTGAGAATGCAAGATGTACATGTGTATGTGTGTGGAGGGGGGCACTCACTGATTCTGAAAATGCTAGAGGTACATGTGTATGCGTGTGGGAAGGCAGTCACTGATTCTGAGAATGCAAGGTGTGCATGAGTAAGTGTTTTGGGGGGGGGGGGCACTCATTGTTTCTGAGTGCGCGTCCAACCACTCACACCCACAACCCACCCCACCCACACACCCCATCCACCATCACCACCTCGCTACCCAGAGCCTCCCTTATGAAGCACACTTTCTTTTTCTGGGGCAGCCGAGATTACAGCCGAGGTTTCTTTTTTTCGCGAAATGATGTATTAAAAGTATTTATTTAATTTCTTTTGCTTGGAAAATAAAGCATGATGTGCTTAAAGTCGCCTAGTTCCATAGGAGCCTTTAATAAGCAAAAATCAAGTCTCAATATTTGAACCTAGATATCTAATTTAGATACAGTTATTATCCATTCCTTGGTGCATGGAATGATGGGCATAGTAATTCAATTCTTTTTTTTTCTCTTTTTTTTGTGACAAGTTTTTTTATTCTGCACTGAGGAGTCTTTACCTGATCTTTCTCGGGCCAACCTTTGCGGTTTTGGGTGTTAGTAGTGTTTCTATATTAGTTTTATTTTTAATTTTCAAGTTTTTTCCTAACCTGTATATGGTAACTTAGCCTACTATGTACATCTACGCAGATGACATACAGGCCTGTGGGAGAGGATCCCATCCCAGAACCTGTTAGTGCTGAACCCTATGGGGTCAGACTTTTGACAAACACGCAACAAAATGTGTGCATGTTTATGCTTCAACGATCTTCTAACTTAGTCATTTTCAAGCAAATTCACTTCAAAGTAAAATAAGATAGATAATAATAATAAACCTACTATATTTGTCTCAGAAAATGATAGAAACTCAAAACCAGCATACTATGCAACTTTAATTACTACCTCACTCTGTATTCTGTAATAAATAATTCAGCAGGTATAAACATTAGCTTTCAAGTGTGTGCAGGTCTATGGCAAGGCTTGGCTTTGCAGGTCTGGCTATGTTAGATTGGTTGGTTGTTGGAGTTTTACATCCTGGCAACAGCTAATGTCATATCACAACAGGTACCAACTTGTGACAGTGCACACTCATGGCAACTTTATAGTGCTGCCCTACTGAGAAATCAGGCCACCAGCACCATGACTTGATATCCCACTCAGTCACATTATCCTGACACTGAGCTAACCAGTCCTTGCCCTATCCTATTAATTGCCGAGCGCCAGGCTAGGAAGTGAGAACTATCAATTTTATAAGTCATTGGTTTGACTCGACTGGGAACCGAATTCTCGATCTCCCACATGCGAGGCCCGCGCTCTACCGATTCGACCACCACGCACGGTGGGTGATGTATAAAGCCCCAGTCACACTACCGCTTGCAACCACTTTGCGACCAACTTAGACCAAAGAACCCACACTCACCAGTGACGTCCTTGCAACCAAATCAATGGTTACCGACATCTGGGCATCACCGGTGACTGTGAGTTCTTTGGTCTAAAGTGGTCGCAAACTGGTCGCAAGCTGTAGTGTGACTGGGGTATTAGAAAGTTGGTATACGTGACTTGGCTAGAGTATATTACCCTGGTGTGGTGCCCCATTGGGCGTGGGGTCCAATTGGGAGCAATTTGTCCCAATTTGCTTACACCACAGCTGGCCATGCGCTTACCCCGACACCGTTGCGCATGCGTAGAACCCTGCTTTGGACAGCATGGATGTGAACATGCTGCTCGTGGTGAGGCATTGTCCCGGCATGCATCCGGTCCAAGCTCCCACAATGCTCAGCATGTTTACTGGCTGCATAGTGGTTTTTTTTAACCGGGCTTTAAATGAGCCATGATAATGGGGCATGTTTTAATAAAGATACACACACATATATATATATATATATATATATATATATATATATATATATAATTTATATACCTACATTGGTATATATGTATATACATATATATATATATATATATATATATATATATATATATATATATGTACAGATATTTGTTTGTTTGTTGTTTTACGTCCGAGCAACATTTAAGGTCATATCAGGATGGGTACCGACTTATGACAGTGCACAGACATGGCAACTTTATAGTGCTGCCCCACTGGGAAATCAGGCCACCAGCACCATGACCTGATATCCCACTCAGTTAGATTATCCTGACACTGAGCCAACCAGTCCTTGCACTATCCAAATAATGACGAGCGCCTGGCTAGGAAGCAAGAAGTATCAATTTTTAAGTCATTGGTCTGACTCGACCAGGGTTTGATTTTGAACCCACAAACCCATGGGGTCGAAGCCCCGGATTTCCCAAAACAGGACATGGACACTCAACTCATTCGGCAATCCCGTCTGGTCTCAATATATATATACATACATTTGTATTTACATCCACATGTATTTATATATACACATAAACATATATAGTAAAACCTCTCTAACCGACCACCTCCACAGACCATCTTAACCATATTCTAACTCCCTAGACCGACTACCTCCCTAATGGACCACTTAAAGTCGGTCCCAAGGTGGGTCCATTTAGAGAGATTGTACTGTATATACATGTAGGGGAGGGGGTACGCGGCATAGTAGTATTTAGTGACTCTATTGGCCACAGGCGGCGCCAGTAGTAAGTGTTCAAATTCTGCAGCTACCGTCAATGTAAGGTTGTAGAACTGACGGGGAAGGGGTGTGGTGTGTGGTAGGGAATAGTGGCGGTGGAGTGGGGGTGTGGTGGGGTGGGGCTGGGGTGGGGGTGGGGGTCATGAGAGGGGCAGCTCTACATGTGCAGAGGGGATGGCTGAAAGAGTTGAACACTCGCTTTTTGTGTGGCAGCTCGTGGGGTTCGAATCCTGGCTGTGTCAAAGTACTGACTTAAAACTGTATATTGGGAGATGCAACGTGGGAGTGGGGAGTTGGAATGGAGTGTGGGGGGGGGGGGGGAGGGTGGTGGTGGTGACAGTGTTAGAGACAGGAGGAGAGTGTGCGTCCCACGGCGGCATAGTGAGGTTGAACGCTGGCAGGTGGCGCCACTGGTACTGGTAGTTGGTATGGAAATACAGTGTAATGGTGCAACCTTCCATTGCTCAGTGGAAAAGGCTTATTCACAGTTTCATTTCAAGCCACTACATGTATAGAAGCTCCTTCCTTGCCTGGGACCAGACCGGGTGGCGGAATGAGTTGAGCGTCCGTCACACACAAATAGATATATATATATACACTGCCTCTGGCGACGACCAGTGGCGTTCTCTGACGTCACGCACCGTGCTCTACCCGCGCGTCCCGTTGTGACGTTACGTCATGAAACTAGTTCAGCCAGCGACGCGTCGTAAGATTGCTCTGTATGTGTGTGTGGGGGTGCGGGGTGGGGGTGGAGGTGAGAGCGTTGTCCGGTGGACAGATTGTTTGTTAAGTTCTGATGTACGGAATTGAGTAGACATAGTCGGTGTAGTCGGGTGTGGGCGGGGAGTCGGGTGTGGGGGTGTGGGGATGTGGGTGTGGGTGTGGGCGTGGGTGTGGGTGTGGGGTGTGGGTGTGGGTGTGGGTGTGGGTGCGCATGTGGGGGTGTAGGGTGATGTGTGTGGGTGGGTGGGTGTGGGTGTGTGGGCATGTGTGTAGGTGGGGTGTGTGGTGTGGGTGAGTGTGGGTGGGGTGTGTGGTGTTGGTGTATGTGGGTGTGGGTGTGGGTGTGGGTGTGGGTGTGGGTGTGGGTGGGTGTGTGCGGGTGTGGGTGTGTGAGGCTGTGTGTGGGTGTGGGGTGTTTGGGGGTGTGGGAGGCTGTGTGTGGGTGTGGGTGTGGGTGGGTGTAGGTGTGTGTGAGTGTTGGTGGGTGCGTGTGGGTGTGGGTGTGGGTGTGGGTGTGGGTGTGGGTGGGTGTGTGCGGGTGTGGGGGTGTGGGGGTGTGGGGTGGGTGTGGGGTGTGTGGGTGTGGGTGTGGGTGGGTGTAGGTGGGGTGTGTGGTGTTGGTGTATGTGCGTGTGGGTGTGGGTGTGGGTGTGGGTGGGTGTGTGCGGGTGTGGGTGTGTGGGTGTGTGGGGTGGGTGTGGGGTGGGTGTGGGGTGTGTGGGTATGGGTGTGGGGGGGGGGATGAATCTGCCACAGCCTAGTCGGTAAGTGACACCCCTCAGGTGAGGAGGATTGCCGTGGGTTATAGACCACGGGGACGCACTCATTGATATAACACCTGACAGGGATACTGTGAAGTGTGGGCGGGTGTTGTTTGCTTATGTGTTTGTTGGAGTTTTACATCATGGCAACATCTAAGGTAAAATCAGGATGGGTATTGACTTGTGACAGTGCACACTCATGGCGACTTTCATAGTGTCGAGCTCAGTGGGAAACCAGGCCACCGGCACCATGACCCGATATCCCCCACTGTCACACTATCCTGATATTTGCACTAACCAGTCCTCGGCCTATCCTGTTAATGCCAAGTGGCAAGCTAGATAATGAAAAATATCTATTTTAATTGTGTAAGTCATTGGTTTGATTCGACTGGGAATCGAACTCCCGATCTCCCTCACAGTGGGAGGGGGTGGGGTAGACATTAAGATATTAAGCCATTTTTGTATTCACCTTTTCTATGCATTATTCCACAAGCATATACTATTCTGTTAACAATGGAAATTACAGAAAGAATGTAACCCTCAATGGTTGTCTTCCCACTGCCCTTGTTAAAGTATGTATGTGTGTGGTGGTGGGGGTGTGGGTAGTATGGATGGTGGGGGTGGGAGGGGGTATATGCAATGTGAACCTCCCCCCCACCCCCCGCCCCCCACCCCCCGCCATCTGCACATTTAAGTATCTAAAGAGTCAGATCCTCCCTTCAGGGAGCGTGGGTGGCACAGGTAATAGTGAGTAACTACCAGTGTCTGCTGCGTAATGGCTTGCTTCTTCTCTACACAGTGCAAAGGGGGGGGGGGGGGGTCTTGTAACATTTCCTTCTACTCCCGCCCCCCCCCTCCCCACACACACCCACTCCACAATCAACCACCCATACCGGGTGCGGCGGCCTAATCGGTAGAGCCCGGGGCCTCGCTTGCGGAAGGTCGGGAGTTCGGTTCCCGGTCGAGTAAAACCAATGATTTATCAAATTGATATTTGTCGCTTCCTAGCCTGGCACTCGGCATTAATAGGATAGGGCAAGAGCTGGTTAGCTCAGTGTCAGGATAGTGTGACTGAGTGGGATATTGGGTTCATGGTACCGGTCGCCTGATTTCCAGTGGGGCAGCACTATAAATTCACAATGAGTGTGCACTGTCATGAGTTGGTACCCGTCCTGATCTAACCTTAGATGTTGCTGGGATGAAAAACAACAACGAACAAATAAACAAACAAAAACTTCTCTGCACAATTCAATAGAGGATATGCACTGATGTCACGCTAAGTGCAAGTGCGGTCATTGTGGCGATACAACCACAATAACAAACCCAACTAACTCAATGTATTGTCAATGGCAGTGAGCAATCTTCATACAGAAAAAGTGAAATATCTCTAAAACCACACGACCTAGTCACAAACTGCTTAGAATACATATAGAAAACACATTCAACAAAACAGATTATATTAAATTTATATGGTTAGGGTTCTGCATTTCTATTAATTTTGAATAAAATAGACGTTTTGCAATGCACGTGCCGGCAAAGTCAATGCATTGTCAATGGCCATGAGCAATCTTCATACAGAAAAAATGTAATATCTCTAAAACCACACCACCTCGACACAAACCGCTTGGAACACATATAGAAAACATGTTTAACAAAAAGATTATATTAAATTGCTAAGGTTAGGGTTCTGCATTTCTATTAATTTTGAATAAAACTGACGTCTTGCACTGCGCATACCGGCAAACTCAATGGGCTGTTTACTGGTTGATATCGCCACAATGGCTGCGCATCCGGTTGATGACGTCACAGGAATACCCTCTATTATGGGTCTTGTAACATTTCCTTCTACCCCAACCCCTACACCCACTACCATCACCTCCACAATCTGCCCCCTCCCCCTCCCTCCCTCCCCCCCTCCCCCACCCCGGGTATCACCTCCACACACCCGGAGGTCACCGGTTAAGCGTTATTTACATCCAGGCGAATCTAATTATGCTGTTAGTCAAGCTGGCACTGGGCACAGTTTAGTGTGTGTGTGCGTGTATGTGTGTGTGTGTGTGTAAAAAGGGCGGGGGTGCAGTTTGTGTGGAGTGGGGTCGATTTAATTACGCCATCTGTGAGATCACATGCATTACTATTGTTGCCCAAATAATAGCATAACTACAGTCAAACCTTTCTAAATGGACCGACTTGCAGTGGTCCATTTAGTTAGGTGGTCGGTTTAGGGAGTTAGAATAATATAGTTACATTACAATGGTATTATTGGGACCAAAAAAAAGCGATCGGTATAGGCGAGATGTCGATCTGTGGAGATGGTCGGTTAGAGAAGAGTTAGTTACTATACTGTATCAACTATTTCATCTGGTTGTATAATTTAAAGCCTAATTTGTTGAGTGTATGTTTTGGGATTTTACGGCCTAACAACATCTAAGATTACTCTAGGACAGGTTAAGGACTGGTTAGCTCAGTATCACGATCATGTGGGGAAATCAGGTCAGAGTGTTGGCGGCCAGTGTTGCGGTTTCCCAGGCACACCAGTTTGCCAGGGACATATCCATTCAAATGCATTGTTAACGGTTGTGAGCAAATCTTCATACAGAAGAAGTCAAATATCTCTCAAATTACACTATCTAGAAACAAATCGCTTGGTACACATATAGAAAACATCTTTCCCATAAAGATTATATTAAATTTATAAGGTTAGGGTTCTTGATTTCTATTAATTTTGAATAAAACTAACATTTTGCATTGTGCGTACCATCAAACTCAAGGCATTGTCAATGGTCGTGAGCAATGTTCATACAGAAAATACAGAAAAAGTGAAATATCTCTAAAACCACACCACCTAGAAACAAACCATTAGTTTTAGACTAGGAGAAGCGACTGATCATTACGGAACGGTCACACCCAGGGGTGCTGAGGGGAAACATCTGGTAGTGGTGGTGGTGGGGGACGCTTGCCGCTTACCACGCAGACGGAATCCTCCCATTCGCATACCGCATACTGCATACCGCATGCCGCATACCGCATACCGCGTAGAACGAATCTTAGCTTGAGTGTGCACTGTCACAATTCAGTGCCCATCCAGACAGATGTTGCCAGGATGTAAAACCCCAACAAACAAACGTTATTTCCCACGCTGCTCTGGACGAGTAGCCCGCTCTCCCCGCGGTGCGTTGACGTAATACTCGCGTTACGTAATGAGTGACGTCACGCTGCATTGTGGGAGGGATCCAGGGAGAGGCTTCCCCTCCTCCGCCCCCCACCAGTAAGTGGCAGTTTAACGGCGTGCAGCATTCTATAGCCCTGGTCACATACACGTTCGTGGACGTAGTTGAACGTAACTGAACGTAAGATAGATTAACGTGGGTGAAACGTGGTGTAAGTACGTTAAACTACGGTGAAAAACGTTAATGGTGCTGTCACATTATGATGCTTCGCGCCAACATATGTCAACATGTGTGATTTTTGTTGTGCTATGTCAGGATACGTCAGTATGCGTTAGGCGCACATTAGGCGCGCATTGGTATACTTCGATGTACATTGACGTTCGTCGACACATGGCGGCGCGTGTCAGGGGTTCGGCAAAGTTTTGTGCATGCACAAAACTTTCGACATACGACAACTCGTGGGTGCCTACATTATGGCGACGTTAGGGGGACATTGAGATACGTTAGACATGCGTTGGAGGAACATTGTTCTGACGTTGTCTGACTTTGTCATATGTTGACTTTTTTTTCCCGTGACGGAGAGCGTTCCGTCAGCGCGTCAGCAATGTACCCCCAACATATGATGACATTGTTCTAACATATGCATAACATATGGCTGACGCGCTGTTGGCGTTTATCCACCGTGTCTCGATGTTTTGGACGTGTTGGCTGCATGTCTGCTGCGCTCTTAACGTTGGCGGGCGTTCTGTGAATGACCCGTCAACGTTTAGCGAACGTATTGTCGGCGTTGTGGGTTTGAGTATATAAAGCCAGACTGCAGCCTTCTTTATACCCAAGGCGCGGGTGGGTCGGTTGTTCCCCCGCACGTCGGGAAGCGTTACTCATGCATTAGGCCAACATCGCGCACACTGATGGCATGCTGGCACAATGCCGAAACACACCGAAACGTGCTGGAGTGTCATTGGACAGGCATCGCTCATGCGCTGGCACAACGTTCTCATGCGTCATGCAACACGTCGGCCAGTCACTAGCGGAGCACTGGGAGCACGTTATGCCAATGCTAGGTACACGCTGCGCACACGGGAGGCTTGTTAGCTACATGTTGTACCCACCTTTTTTTGTTTTTTTTCTCATGCGTCGACATACGTTACCAAAACGTCGGGCGCATGCTACCACTACGTTGTGCTGACGTCTAACTTTTCCCGCCCAGCGCCAAAAAGTTTGATGTATCTCAACGTAAAAAGGTGATTTTCCGCATTGGCGGTGCGCTGGCAAGATACATTGTAATGTGGCAGCACCATAAGGTATGGCAGGTTTTGGTACGGATAAATATGCTACGGCATGGATGCTGGTACGTTCAACTACGTTCAACTATGTTCAACATACGTTAGCCTCCACTACGGTCAATTACATTCAACTAGGTCCAAGTATGCTAAAGTGTGCTAGAGTATGCTAGAGTATGCTAGCATATGCGAGAGTATGCTAGAGTATGCTAGAGTATGCTAGATTATGGAGACTTCACCACATTACGTTAGCCTCTAATGTAGCGCTCTTGTGAACATGTCCAAAGATTAAATCGGAACTCATGGCCCACCCACATTATTACCAAGTTAACATGATGTAGAAGTATGGATGCCGGTATGTTCCACTACGTTCAACTATGTTCAACTACATTCAACTAAGTTAGCCTTCACTATGTTCAACTACGTCCACTAACGTGTATGTGACCGGGCGTTATGAACTTACCTGGAGCGGTGAAAGTAGTAGTCATTGCTTGGTGGGAGTTCAGCTTGTTACTGAGTCAACAGTCAATGTAGGCTTGTGTCGTCGGGGGGGTGATGGAAATGGGAAACATTGCGCCTAGAGTAGGATTCAAACCTACACATCTTACCATTCCAGGGCTAGTGTGCTAACCATTTCACTATATAGGATCTCTGGTGAAAACATCCTGTCCACACCTAAATTTAGTTTTTGATTGAAGATTCATACTACCTATCAGTATCGTGGATAAGTCTGAATAGACTTGTTTTCACCATTAGACAGTTGGTCGAATGAAAGCCCGAGCCTACACTTTTACCGACCCAAGGGATTTGTTAACATCCCACACCAGATAAACATGATATGAGAGCAACTGGCCTTTGATGACGCTGTCAGTTATACACAGTGGTCGAAATTCAAATTGCAGAGGTCATGGCATGGGAAATGGAACCACCAACTTAGTCCGACCTAGAAAGACCTATCTATGGGTCTCCTTGTCTAAGAGGTAAGTGCAGACTACTACACTCGTCCCCTTGGAATTGTAAGCCGTTTAACTGGTTCATGTCCATAAGTCATTGAATGCGACTGATTGGGAAATTAGGTCTGGGTCCTGGTGGCCTGATCTCCCTGGGGGCAGTATTATAAAGTCACCATGAGTGCAGACTATCACGCCTGGGTACCCAGACTATTGTTGTTGCTAGGATGTAAAACCCCAACACACTTAATTGTTCTGAATGCATACATATGCGATGGGGAAACCCTCCGTGGATAAAGCTAATTCAGGCAGTGGCTGATATTGGGTTTTCACCTACCGTTGTACATGCTAAGTGGGTCAAACTTTGGAGTAGCCTGTCCATCTGTCTGTATGTATGCCTGTCTGTGTGTCTGTGTGTCTACAGGTAGGCTGGAGTAGGGCAGTGGTTGGACAGGACCATATGCCAGCCTAGCTATGTCAATGTTTGACCAGGAGGAACAGAACCAGTGCAACTTCTAGGTTCTTCCGGACAACCAGGGGCCAACCAATCGCCAGCACTTCTGGTAAAGTTACTTAGTGTACCCTTCTAGACAGCGATGAGATGATTAATCAATATTTTAAGTTGGATTTATAAAATCATATCTAAGGGAGTGTTTTGGTTCAGAGAAGTTGATGCTTTCATCGGACTATGCAGCTTTAAGTTAATTTTGAGAAACAACCCTCCTGCTCGAAGACACGCCCACTTTTAATCCACGCCCATCCAATGTCCTGATATGATGTTAGATGTTCCTAGGACGTAAAACAACACACACCTCCAAAGGAAATATTTCTTAAAGCTGCATAGTCCGATGAAAACATCAAATTTTCAAAACCAAAGCAATTATCTCAATTTAATTGTGCATATCTAACTTAGATACTGGTTCACTTATTAAACGTGTTGTGCCACCTAGAATGGAATACTGAAGCAATTGAATAAAACCTGTTACGGAAGAAGCCTATGGTATCAGAGTTTTAGTATGCCTGCCAACATTAATATTGTATGGTTGCACTTCAAATAACTCCAACGTAATACCCCTGTCACACTACAACGTATCGAGCGAATGTGAGCCTAACATGGGTGATTTTTCGTCATTACGTTGATGTACATTGGATTACGTTATGATGACGTCAGAATGACGTTAGACTGCCGTCGAGCTACGTCACATTATGTCGTGTTACATCGAGTTACGTCGAGGTTTTGTACATGTTCAAAACTTTCGATGTAGCTCGAACGTAAGGGTTTACGTTCGCCATACGTTCTGTTCACATTCAGCAAACCTCAATGATGTTAAACGGACGTTAGGCAAATGCTGCTCACTACGTTCAACTACGTTCCACTACGTTGACCCACATTAAACTGGGTGGAAATGCCCACGCGGCGTAATGGGAACATCAGGAGAACGTCAGGAGAACATCAGGAGAACATCAGGAGAATGTACATTCAAAGTACGTTCGACGTCTCATGACGTATGTAACATCACATAACGTTCTTCTGGCGATGGAATAATGTTCGTAACGTTCCGTGAGCATAATGACATTGTCCTCTCTCGTTGAATGACGGTATCACTACGCTTTATCGACGTTACGCTCTCGTCCACTACACTGCATCCACCTTCAACTTGTGCCTAAATTTGCATACTACGCCAAGAAATTCAACGTTCTTCACGTTCTCCATACTTTGACGTCGTTACGTTGTAGTGTGACAGGGCCTTTAGCCATTTCAACCTAAAGTACGGTAGATTATAACGATCAACCTCATATTCATCTCAGTAAATGACAGAATCTCAAAAATCATCGGACTATGCAAACACATACACACGCTCACACTAGGGGTAAATCCAGGTTCTAAAGTTAGGGGACTGCGAACATATAAGAAAATGCCCCTGAGGCATTCCAAATAATTAAAAAATCATTATAAATTTTCATTTTATGTTCAATGTCAAAATATGAGGAAGATACAGTTTTATAGGAAGGTCATAACTGTTATTTTGTACTTAAGATAAAAACACATGGAAGATATAACTTTTAACTTTTATCGCACAAGAGAATTAACGAGTTAGAAAAATAATTGTTGGAAAAGAGCCAATTATCAAGAATGTGTTATGGGGGAGTGGTCGGTCGCTCCCATCCTCTCTCTCGCTATGCCACTGTCTCACACCCACACAAACACCCTCACACACCCACACACACACACCCTCACACACCCATATACACCCCCCACACACTCCCTTCCCTCGAAGTTTCCTATCACCAATATCACATGTCACATATCAATGGTTTTAAGAATGTATCTTTTAGTTTTATAAGTATAAAAAATACAGTCCTATATCTCCTAAAATACGAACAAATTTGGCAAAGTTTATTCATGGAGTAACTATTGTGTGACTTTGGCATCCCTTATCCTGTGGCGATATGTATATATTATGGATTGAAATGCATAGCCTCATCCACAAGCCTATTATAATCTCACTAGAGGTACATACAGCATCTGAATATTGGTTAAAAAGCATGATTCCTCGATTTTTTCGTGGTGCTAGCGGTACCTATTACTAGGCTAAGATATTAGTTATATGATAGGAAGTTATACCCCCAAAAAACCCAAAAAATTAACATAGCTAATAACTACTTAAATGCTGGTGGACGTCCCAGATACCAACCGGGAACTGGAACCCAGGCATACACCATAACATTCCTCACATCAATCCAGCATTGAAAACAGGTACCCTCGTGGGAGCTTACACGCTATAGGCAGAATAAATACCGTATCAATAAAGAATATAAAAAAATAGCTATATGCTTACATATATGTATGTACATACAGGGACATATCTGATTCTAGGTAAAGATTTCAATCTGCTGATTTGTTGTAGCAACGTATTTTGCATAATTATGAACTTTAATTTAATGTAACATTGGTTGATCGGCGGGAGATCACCATTTGCAGAAGCCATACAGCCTTATTACATGTTTGTTGTTAAATAAAACTCGAGTTAGCTCAACTCAAAACAATTGTTTCCATTGAGTGATGGGATAGTTCATGATTGTAATCAGCACAGTGCGCCGGTACCCACACATCATCTCCCAATATTCTAGTAAAACATGGTGGGGGATGTACTAGTGAGTAGAACACCCACCTCCTGTAATGGAGGTTGTGGGATGCTATGGGATTCAAACCATGGCCGAGTTAAAACAATGACTTAAAAATATATACTTGTCACAACTGAGCTGGCATTCGATATTACTAGGATCGGGCAAGGGGGAATGAGGTGCGGAAGATCAATGGTCCACAATTGAAAAATCCCCCTGCTCAATTAACTGCATCAGTCTCCGACCTTCACGCCTACATTTCCCTGTGCCTGCGCCTGCACCTGTGCCTGTGCCTGCGCCTGTGCCTGCGCCTGCGCCTGCGCCTGCACCTGCGCCTGTGCCTGCGCCTGTGCCTGTGCCTGCGCCTGTGCCTGCACCTGCACCTGCACCTGCATATGTGCCTGCGCCTGCGCCTGCGCATGTGCCTGCACTTGCGCTTGTGCCTGCACCTGTGCCTGCACCTGCACCTGTGCCTGCGCCTGCACCTGCACCTGCGCCTGCGCCTGTGCATGCGCATGTGCCTGTGCCTGGGCCTGCGCCTGCACCTGCACCTGCGCCTGTGCCTGTGCCTGCACCTGCGCCTGCACCTGCGCCTGCGCCTGCGCCTGCGCCTGCGCCTGCGCCTGCACCTACACCTGTGCCTGCACCTGCATATGTGCCTGTGCCTGCGCCTGCACCTGCACCTGCGCCTGCGCCTGCGCCTGCGCCTGCGCCTGTGCTTGCACCTGCGAATGTGCTTGCGCCTGCGCCTGCACCTGTGCCTGCGCCTGCGCCTGTGCCTGCGCCTGCGCCTGCGCCTGCGCCTGCGCCTGCGCCTGCGCCTGTGCCTGCGCCTGCGCCTGTGCCTGCACCTGCGCCTGTGCCTGCGCCTGCACCTGCGCCTGTGTCTGCGCCTGCACCTGCGCCTGCGCCTGCACAGATGCGCATGCACAGTTAAGCACCTAAAGCGCCTGCGCAGAAGCGCCTAAGCGCCTGCGCAGAACCACCTGCGCAGATACGCCGTCTTCTTTCATTCCCGCTGGTCCCTCCTTTGTCGCGGCGACCAGCTCCAGACGCGCGCCCCTTCTTCGTGTTTGCCTTCTCGCACAAAGCGCCGCATCTCGGCCGCCTCTCGGGTTGCGTCCGCATGGCGCGTGCGCGACACGCCGACAGGTGTACAGAGTGGGGAGTGGGGAGTGGGGGGAGCGACATCTGGCGGGACGCGCGACCCGTGACCGCCTGGGCGCGGGTACAGACAGACCTGTCTCAAGGCGACGTGGTCGGAGTTGGGGTGGGTGGACGGATGAGGAGCGGGTAGGGGTCTGTTTGTGAGGAGAGGGAGGTGTGTGTGTGGGGAGAGGGGTGTATGAGGAGGGGGAGGAGGGGAAGGGGCGTCTGGGGAGAGGGGTGTGTGAGAAGGGCAGCGGCGTGTGGGGAGAGGGGTGTGTGACGAGGGGAGGGGTTTGTGGGGAGAGGGGTGTGTGACGAGGGGGAGTGGTGTGTGGGGAGAGGGGTGTGTGGGGTTGAGGAGTGTATGAGGAGGGTGTGTGTGTGGGGAGAGGGGGTGTGAGGAGGAGGGGTGGGGTGTGCGTGAGGAGGGGAGAGGGGCGTGTGAAGAGGGGGAGGGGTGTGTGTCTCGCTGTGAGGGGGTGTGGGGGACGACGGGTGTGTGGGCAGGTGGGTGGGGGGAGGAAGGTGATGTAGGTCTGGATTGGCTGGGGTACGGCAGCAAGTCGCCAAGATGGTGGGTAGTGGTTGTGGGGGGGGGGGGGGTAAGGAACTTGAGGAAGTTCCGCCCCTAGATGTTCCACCCATCTCCTTTTCTATTTCTCTCTTTCAAACTCGTGTGTGTGTGATGGGGTTGGGAGTGGGTGTAGGTACGGATTGGCTAGGGTTCTGCGGCAGGTCGCGAAGGTGATGGTGGTGATGGTTATGGGTGATGAGTGGTGGTGGGTGGTGGTGGGTGGTGGTGGGTGGTGGTGATGGTGGTGATGGTGGGTGGTGGTGTGTGGTGGTGGGTGGGGATGGGTGGTGGTGGTGGGGGGGGGGGGGGTGATGGTGGGTGGTGGTGGTGATAGTGGGTGGTGGTGGTGGGTGCTGGTGGGGGGGGGGTGGGGGGGTGATGAGTGGGGGTGGGTGGTGGTTGGTGGTGGTGGGTGGTGGTGAGTGGGGGTGGGTGGTGGTGGGTGGTGATAGAAGGGAAGTTCCACCCTAGATGTTCCACCCTCCGCCTTTTCTAATTCTTTGTCTCAATCTCGTGTGATGGGGATGGGGTTGTGGTAGGTCAGGATCTACGGGGGTAGAGCGGAAGGTAGTGGAGGTGGTGGTGATGGGTGATGGGTGATCGCTGATGGATGGTGATGGGTGGTGGTCGGTGGTGGTGGTGATGGTGGTGGTTGTGGTGGTGGTGGGTAGTGGTGGGTGGTGGTGTGTGGTGTTGGGTGGTGGTGGGAGGTGGTGGTGGGTGGTGGTGGGTGGTGGTGGGTGGTGGAGGTGGATGGTGGGTGGTGGGTGGTGGTGGTGGGTGGTAGTGGTGGTGGTGGGCGGTGATGGTAGTGTTGGGGAGTTGTGGTGGTGATGGCGGGTGGTGGAGGAGGGTGGTGGGTGGTGGGTGGTGTTGTTGTTGTTGTGACTTTGGTCAGAAATTGCTCGAACTGAAATGCTGTTTGTCACATAGCCTGATCGGTGCGATGCATACGTGTGTATGCTTAGCACCATCTCCTCCAACCACAACTACCATCACCACCATGGTGGGTGGTGGTGGGTGATGGTGGGTGGTGAAGATGGTGAGTGGCAGTGGTGGTGGTGGTAGGTGGTAGTGGTGGGTGGTGGTGGTGATGTTGGTGTTGGGGAGTTGTGGTGGTGATGGCGGGTGGTGGAGGTGGGTGGTGGGTGGTGGGTGGTGGTGGTGGGTGGTAGTGGTGGTGGTGCGTGGTGATGGTAGTGTTGGGGAGTTGTGGTGGTGATGGCGGGTGGTGGAGGAGGGTGGTGGGTGGTGGTTGTGGTGGTGGGTGGTGTTGTTGTTGTTACTTTGGTCAGAAATTGCTCGAACTGAAATGCCGTTTGTCACATAGCCTGATCGGTGCGATGCATAGGTGTGTATGCTTAGCACCATCTCCACCAACCACCACTACCATCACCACCATGGTGGGTGGTGGTGGGTGGTGGTGGGTGGTGGGTGGTGGTGGGTGGTGGTGGGTGGTGAAGATGGTGAGTGGCAGTGGTGGTGTTGGTAGGTGGTACTGGTGGGTGGTGGTGGTGATGGTGGCGTTGGGGAGTTGTGGTGGTGATGGCGGGTGGTGGAGGTGGGTGGTGGGTGGTGGGTGGTGGTGGTGGGTGGTAGTGGTGGTGGTGGGTGGTGATGGTAGTGTTGGGGAGTTGTGGTGGTGATGGCGGGTGGTGGAGGAGGGTGGTGGGTGGTGGGTGGTGGTTGTGGTGGTGGGTGGTGTTGTTGTTGTTACTTTGGTCAGAAATTGTTCGAACTGAAATGCCGTTTGTCACATAGCCTGATCGGTGCGATGCATAGGTGTGTATGCTTAGCACCATCTCCTCCAACCACAACTACCATCACCACCACCACCACCATGCCACCATCACGCCACCACCACGCCACCACCACCATCATGGCACCACCAACACCACCACTCCACCACACCACCACCACCAGCATGCCACCACCACGCCGCCACCACCACCAAGCCGCCGCCACCACCACACCACCACCACCATCACCACGCCACCACACCACCATCACCACCATGCCACCACCATGCCACCACCAACACCACACCACCACCACCACTCTCAGTATCACCACTACTATCATCGTCGGCACCGCCGCCACCCCTATCACCACACGATCACCACCACCCCCATCACCACAACAACCACCACCATCACCATCACCACCACCACCATCACTGCCAACAGCACCACCAGCATTCCCTCTGTCTGCGACTTTAAGATGTTGGTGGTGGTGATGGTGGAGTGGTGGTGTTCGCGGTTTGCATGATGGTGGTGGCGGCTTGGTTGCAGCATGGTGGTGGCATGGTGGTGGTGGTGGTGATGGTAGTGGTGGTTGGAGGAGATGGCGCTAAGCATCCACACCTATGCATCGCACCAATAAGGCTACTTGACAAACACCATTTCAGTTTGAGCAATTTCTGAGAAAGTCATAAACTGACCAAAGTAACAAGAGCACACAAAAACAAGAACACATACAACTAAAAGAAAACAAAAATAAGCCCCCGAAACAAGCAGGAGACAGAAATTAGAAGCACATGTTTTTGACTGTAGCCAACCACCAGCAAAATGCTAACGTGTGTGCATTCATGATTGTGTATGTAGTAATTAAATACTTCTCTAGGACTACTATTATTACTATAACTAATAAAAATGTACACCTCCTGCTCACGCCCCCAGCCCTTACGTCTTCAACATCCCTCCCCCTCGCCCTCGGTCTCACCATCCCGTCACCCCCCTCCCTCTCCCCCTCCCCCTCCCTCTCCCTCCCCCTCACCCTCCCTCTCCCTCCCCCTCACCCTCCCTCTCCCTCCCCCTCACCCTCCCTCCACCTTCCCCACCCCTCCCCCTTCCCCCTCCCCTTCTACCCCCTCTCCTTCCCCCATCCTCTCCACCTCCTCCCCCCATCCTCCTTCCCCATCCCGCTCCCCTCCTCCTCCTCCTCTCCCATTCCGACCCCTCCCCCCTCCACCTCCCCCTCCCCCCTCCCCATCCCCTTCCACCACCCTCTCCCTCCCCCATCCTCTCCACCTCCTCATCCCCGTCATCCTTCCCCATCCCGCTCCCCTCCCTCTCCCTCTCCCTCTCCCCCTCCTCTCCTCCTTCCCGTTCCCGCTCACCTCCGACTTCTTTCCTCTCCTCCCCTCCCCAGTTCCCTCCCCCCCCCCCCACACCCACCCTTTCCACATCTACATCTTTACAACATTGCAAGAACCTTACCCCCTCCCCCCATCACCCCCCCCCCCCCCCCCCACTTCCCTGACCACCGCCTCCGATCCTCAGCTCTACCTGTCAACTCTCAGTTTAATTCGCAGACGGCAGGTGGCGCGGCGGGGTTGGAGCAGTGCCAGGGGAGGGGGTGGGGGCGGGGGAGGGGGTATAGAGGAGGGGGCGGTGGGGAAGGTGCGTGTGTGTGGGTGCGCGCACCAAGCTACTATTACCTGCCACATATCCTATTAGTGCAGAGCGCCAGGTTAGGTAGCGACAAGTATCAATTCTATAAGTCATTGGTTTGATTCCGATGGGATTCGAATTCCCGACCTTCCGCACGGGAAGCCTGCGCTTTACCGATTAGGCCATCGCGCCCGGTGGTAGTGGACACCCGGACAATAGTTCCAGTGAATCTGGAGGGACTGAAGTTTGGATCCTGGTCGAGTCAAAGCAATGACTTATAAAATAGGTACCTGTTGCTGCTCAGCGCTTGGCATTATGAGGTCAGGACAGGGACTGGGCACACAGTGTCAGGATAATGTGACTGTGTGGGACATGAGGTCATGGTGCCGGCGGCCTGATTTCCCAGTGGGGCAGCACTATAAAGTCACCATGAGTCCGATGGTTTTGAATTTCTGTATTTTTTCTGAGAAAAATATAATAGATTGATCACTAGTATCTACTTTATATTAGTTCAAAGTTACTTTTATTTTAAATGGTAAACTTTTGAGATATTTGAGTGCAAACATGGAAAATTAGTTTTGGCATGCTTGCCAAAACTCTAACACCATTGACTTTTATAGTAACAGGTTCTGTTAAATTGACTCAGTATTGCCTTCTATGCAGAAACAAATGCTTAATAAGTGCATCAGTATCTAACTTAGATATGTAAAATCAAATCTAGATAATTGGTTTGGTTTTGGAAATTTGATATTTCATCGGACTATGCAGCTTTATTTTGAACTAACTTTGCTTTAAATGACTAACTTGGGAGACACTTGAAGTGTAAACATGGTAAGTTAATGTTGGCCTGCTTGTCAAAACTGTGACAATATAGGCTTCAGTAGTGACAGGTTCTATTAAATTGACAGTATCCCCCTTCTATGCCCCATCCTGATATGGTCGTAGACGTTGCCAGTACGTAAAACCCCAGCAACCAACCACCCAACCCTTCTATGGAGCACTATATGTTTAATATGTGCCCCAGTATCTAACGTCGATAGATTCAAATCTAGATGAATGTCTTGCTTTTGCAAAGTTGATGCTTTGATCGGCCTGTGCAACTTTAATGTTGCTAAGACCTCAGATATTGCTAGGGGGTGAAAGCCCAAATGCATTCACACAAAGCACATGTTGAACCGGAAGTCCCCGGCTCCACACGGCGTCTCTTTGTGCGCGCAGACACTCGCCAGGTGGCGTCTGCAGCGATCCAGCACCGTCTTTGTGGGATGCGCAACGAGATATGTTAATGAGGATCTTTACACAGCATATATATATATATATATATATATATCTATATATAATATAGATATATATAATATATATATATATATATATATATATATATATATATATATATATACACAGTAAAGCCTCTCTAACCGACCACCTCAACAGATCGACGAATCCCTTGTATTGATCGCTTTATTTGGGTCCCAAATGATCGCCCATACAATATCATTGTAACAATAAAAAAACCTCCCTAAACCGACCAACTCCCTAAATGGACCATTTAAAGTCGGTCCTATGGTTGGTCGACTTAGAGAGGTTTTACTGCAAATATATATATATATATATAAATATGTATATATATATATAAATATGTATATATATATATGTGTGTCATCATCATCATCATCATGCTGTCAGTTGCGATGCGACAAAGACTGCTTTCATTACTTGACTGCCACTCTGACTGTGTGGTTGTACATTTCATGAAAGCTGCCTGCAAAAGTGTTGAAGTGCTACTGGCTTTTGCAAGCTACCAGCGACACTGTCTCGGGGAGCAAATAGAGGTTTCACACCGGCAAGAACATGTCAAGACAGGCGCAAAACTATTTGTCCCTGCAGTGGCTGGTCGGGAGATGTTGGGAGTTCCATACATCAACCGCCCTTAATGCTGCTGCCACAGTGACATGGTTTCTGTTTAGGGTTTTGCTCCCTTAGCCTTCGGTTCTGTCAAGAACCTGTACCACAAGGCAGTGGTTTACAACTCTGCAGGGCAGGGGCGTTAAACTCCCTGAGGTATTGCTATACCTGCAATACCTGCATACCTATATGTGTGTATATACCCAATAAAACCTATATCACTATATAAAACCTATATCGATTTTCAGTATATGTGTAAGCAGGGAGGCTCGTCCACTAATATTAATAACCCGGTTAGGGGGAGCTACAGTCGATCGAGGCAGCTTTTCACAAAGGATGGGAAAAAAACATGTTTTTCGTATAATAAGGAGGAGCGATGCAGCCAAGATGACCGCACCTGTAATTACGGCCATTGGTGCAGCCATTGCAGGAGTAAGGGGCACATCAGAAGCAAGTGGAGCAAAGAATAGGGGGTTATTGGCGGACTGGCGAGGCGCTAGCATTATGGCATATTGTCCTGCCCACTCGACTCCGGTTTCCACTACCAACTCCCAGCCCCCAATTTCTCCCAACCATGTGAGTTCGGGCAGTTTGTGTGCTAAATGTGTTGCTTGTGATGAACGTGTTGTTTGGTTCTCTCTCACAAGCCCCCCCCACCCCACCCCCATCAATGATAATGTTGGCCAGTCATGTTTGGCCCCAGTATGCAATGTCAATGATAATGTTTGTCACCCCAATTCAGCCACCATAGGTGATGTAACCGATAATACAGGTCACCCAGTTTTGGCCTTTGTGTGTGATAACGGTCCTAGTGCCGTCATCAGCGACATCGATCAAACACGTGCCTCGGACCAGAGCCCGGTTGCGGGCGGCCTGCCACAATGCCCGTTAATAACCAGCAACTGGTTCTGTATGGCCTGGTGAGACGGAGAGGTGCTCGTTGTCACCTATGATGAATTTAATCCATCGGCCATCCCTACCCGATTGATCGTCTCCCTAGCCTGCTTGAAGGTGGCTTCTACATGTGTTCATTATATCGGCCCCAACAGGGTGCAATTTAAACCATGTCATATCATTTGTGAAAGTTTCTTTACAGGTGCAGTAGTTCACGATTGGGAATTTGTACTATGCAGTGCCCTTTTCGGGTTCAAGGTAATAAACCCAACATGCCCTTGTCATTTAATATGTTTATTAGTCGGACTTTAATTTTTTTAAAGTCCTATTTACTCCCCCCGAGTGTACGCATTCATTTAAATACTCACTCACATACATGTACAAGATGGGCGTCTTTATGTGGACTGTTGCAGCATGTGCAGCCATGCGTGGAGTTGCACATAATGTTAGGTCACTTTGAGTGTACGCGTGCATGTCTAATGCAGCCTCTACCATTCACCCCCCCCCCCCCACACACACACACACAACTCAGGATAATGTGACTGAATGGGATATCAGGTCATAGTGCTGCTGGTCTGGTCTCCCAGAGGGGCAGCAATATATAGTTGCCATCAGTGTGCACTGTCACAATTCGGTACCCGTCCTGATATGACCTTACATGTTGCTAGGACGTAAAACGCAAACAAAAAAACAAACAAAGAGAAAATGACGTCAACTCAGAACCATCGGACCGTGCAAGTTTAATATTGGCTAAATGATCTTCTGCCTCTCGCCGTCTTGAAGATAAATGTCACAATTTGGGGTGGGAGGGTGGGGGTGTGGGTGGGAGGGTGGGGGTTGTGGGGGTGTGAGGGTGGGGGTGTGGGTGGGAAGGGGTGGGAAGGGTGACTTCCGACGTCTAGCTCGTCCTTTGTTCCTGTTTACTCAACAGATGTCTGGCTGGCCACCAGGAACCAGCATGTGTAGTCGGGGTTTAGGGGGGTGTAGGTGTATGGGTGTGTGGGGGTGTGGGGGGGGGGGTGCGGGGTGTAGGGGGTTGGTTGATTGTTGGAGTTTTACGTCTTGGCAACATCAACGCTCATATCAGGACGTGTACAGAGTTGGGACAGTGCACACTCATGGTGACTTAATAATGCTGTCCCCCTGGGAAACCAGGGCACCAGCACCATGACCCGATATACAAATCAGTCACATTATCATAACACTGAGCTCACAAGTCCTTGCCCTGTCCTATTTTTTATTTTATTTTATTTGTTGGTAAAGTATTTATTCATCTGAATATGACATTTGTCAGCGCCGGAGCACTGGTCTTCCGGCCATTTTAATGCCAAGCACCAGCCTCCTCTCCCAGTGGGGCAGCACTATAAAGTCGCAACGAGAGCGCACTGTCACAAGTCGGTATCCGTCTTGATATGACCTTAGATGTTGCTAGAACGTGAAACAAACAAAACAAAAATAAACCAGGCCAGGAAGTGACAAGCATAAATTTTGTATGTCATTAGTTTGACGCGACCGTGGAATCGAACTCCCCGCCTTCCGCACGGGAACCCTGGACTCTGCCGAAGCTGCCACAGCATCCGCTGGGCAAGGGGTGGGGTGGTGGGGGGGGGGGGGGGCGATGGTAGCGGGTGGATGAGGGTGTGTGTGTGGAGGAGGGCGGTGTTGCCAGTTACTGGTGGCGTGCAGCGTTACGGCAAGTGTGATCCCATTAAAATAAGAACAAGCGAAATCTTTGCGCACACTGGTTGCAATTTGTCGGTAATTATTAAAATGCCACGGTAAGCTTGGACGCGTGAGGGTGGGTTGGGGGTTGAGGGTGGGTGGTGATGGTTGGATGTGCTAGTGTGTGAAGAGGGAGGGCATGGTTAAAGTTGCATAGTCCGATATAAGCACCATATTCTCGAAAGCAAAATACCTATCTAGATTTCATTCTACATATCTAACTTAGATACTGATGCAGTTATTAAGCATTCGTTGCCACATAGAAGGGAATACTGAGTCACTTCAATAGAAACTGTTACTGAAGAAGCGTAGGGTGTCAATATTTTTGGCATGCTTGCCGAAACTAATTTGGCATGTTTATGCTTCAAATATCTCAAAAGTTAGCCATTTAAAATCAAAGGTACTTCAAATTGAAGTAAGGTAGATTATAACGATCAATTTAATATATCTATCTCAGTAAAATGGCCGAAAGTGAAAACCATCGGACTATGCAACACTAAAGGGTGACTGCAAATTGTACATGAGTGTTTCGTTTGTTACCCTTCCCACTCACCCTCCTTTCCTTTCGTTTTTTCTCTTTTGTCTCTTTTTTTGTTGTTGGTCAGACCAGACGGATGGCCAAGTGAGTTTTGGTAGATCATGGGATTTGAACTCATGGGTTTGAACCAATATTTTGTTTGGCCTCCTTTCTATTTGTTGGTTGGTTGTTTGAATTTTACGTCGTGGCAACATCTATGGTGTGAGGCATGTGAAGTGTGTGAGGTGTGTGAGGTGTGTGATGTATGCGAGGTGTGTCAGGTGTGTCAGGTGTGTCAGGCGTGTGAGGCGTGTGAAGTGTGTGAGGTGTGTCAGGTGTGTCAGGTGTATGATGTGTGTGGGGTGTGTGAGGTGTGTGAGGTGTGTGAGGTGTGTGAGGTTGCGAGGTGTGTGAGGTGTGTGAGGTGTGTGAGGTATGTCAGGTGAGGTGTGAGTCTATAAGTGAGTATATGTGAGTGAGGGTGTGAGGCTTCCGGTGTTTGAGGCGGCCGTCGCCCTCCACAGCTCATGTCTGACCTTTCCCACTGCATGTTAAAGCTGACCCTCTGTCTCACCCGACGATCTCACCCTCTGGTCAGGCAGTTGTCAGCAGTCAGTCCACGCAACGGTCAGCTCCCTCCCCCCACCACCACCACCACCAACCCCACCCCACCCCACCCTCATCCCCACCACCACCACCCTTACCCAACCACCCCCACGCCACCCTCACCCCCACCCCACCCCTACCCCCACCCCTCCCCACACCCACACCACCACACCCAAACCCACCAACACACCCACACCCCACCCACACCCACACCCACACCCACACCCACACCCACACCCACACCCACACCCACACCCACACCCACCACACCCACACCCACACCCACACCACACCCACACCCACGTCCACGCCCACGCCCACGCCCACACCCACACCCACACCCACACCCACACCCACACCCACACCCACACCCACACCTGCACCCACACACACACAGACCTACACCCACACCCCCACACACCCACACACCCACACACCCACACCCTCACACACCCACCTCCACACCCACCCCCGCGCCCCACAACTGACCGCCCAGCCCCTGACACCTGAGAATTGTGCGACGGTGGCGGCGATGGAGGTGCCCACTTCTTGACCCCCATCCACCTCCACCTCCATCCACCCACCCTCCACACACGATAAGGTAATGCAAGTGGGGGACTTGTCAAAACACAACGCTGTGAAAACGTTGGCTTGATTAGCTGAAGTGTTGACCATGTCCTCCTCTCACGTGTGGCCCTGTGGCGTTGTGTGGTCCCGTGTGGCCCAGTGTGTGGTCATATGTGGCCTTGTGTGGCCCAGTGTGGTCCTATGTGGCCATTTGTGTGGCCATGTGTGGCTATGTGTGACGATGTATGGCCATGTGTGGCATTATGTGGCCCTGTGTGGTCATGTCTGGTTATGTGTGGCCCTGTGTGGACTAGATAAAAGATTCACCCCGTACTTCCAGTAGAGGGGTGAAAACCAACCCATTAGAAAAGCTGGCAAAGAATTTTGACATGCTGGGTTAATTAACTGAGCTGGTAAATTCTTAATTTAAGAAGCACAATATATTCTTTATGTACGTCTTCATATTTACCCACTACTTTTGAGTTGGAAAATATAATAAAACATATACATTAATGCAATTTAAAAGTGAAATCGACACCGTTCTCTGGCCGCCATCTTGTCTTTTTGCATTCTCTCCCATTTCACCAACTCTGCGTTGATATAAGTAACCATTTGACACTGGTGCCAGGCATACTACTTCCCGTTGCATACTAAAGCTATTTTTGCCCATATTTAAACTACGTTATCGTTCACCCCTGTACTGTAAGTACGGGTGAATCTTGTATCTATGTGTGGACCTGAGTGGTTATGTCTGACCCTGTATGGCTCTGTGTGGCCATTGTGTGGCCCCGCGTGGCCCTGTGCGGTCCCTATCTGGCCCTGTATGGCTCTGTGTGGCTCTGTGTGGCCGTGCGGGCCCTTTGTGGCCCCGTGTGGTCCCCATGTGGCCCTGTGTGGACATGTGTGGCCATGTTTAGACGCATGTGCCCATATGGCCTTGTGTAGCCCTGCATGGCCCCTGAGAGGGGTTGGGACTCTTATTGCATGTGTTGTTTTGATGGGATCGGGGATTATCAGGTTATGTCTAGGAGTCTGGATATTAGAAGAAAAGGGCAAGCAATGTAAATACAATATAGATTCTGGAGGGCTAGGAAGAGGGTGGAGGTGGGCCTGGTTTGGGGGAGGGCTGGTGGGGGTGGGGGTGCTGATGCCGTGGGCGAGAGAGGTTTGCTTTGTGGTGCAATCTAGTGTAGATTAGGGAATGGGGAAGTGATTCGAGGCTTTACGGCCTAGTAATATCCTTGAAGTGAAAACATGGCAAATCAATGTTGACGTGAACACCGAAATGCTGTACATCACAACTTTCAGCAGTGACGGGTTCTATTAAACAATTTTTTTTATTTAAGCAGGGGCACTTTCAATCGGAGACAATTGACACTATTCCTGCCGCGGCCATGTAGAAACCAGACCGAGGCCAGCTATGGATCTGCGAGGTGTCGCTCTCCAACTTACAAGGCACCCATAGACCTTCACTATACACCCTCTACATCCCCACCCACATACACTCCCCACCCTCCACTAACCCCACCACACACACATACACCCTCCCACCGCCCCTATGACCCCACCACACACCTATACACCCACACCACCCACTATAACCCCACCAAACACCCACCTATAGCCCCAGCACCCTCCTATCACCCCACCACACACACATACACCCCAACGACCCCCTATAACGCCACCACACACACATTCACCCACACCCCCCTTATAACCCCACCACACACACACATTCACCCTCCCACCACCCCTATAAGTGGCATAATCCCACCACACACCCATGCACACACATACACCCCCACCAACCCCCTATAACCCCACCACACACCCATACACCCACACCACCCATATAACCCCACCACACACCCACCTATAGCCCCACCACCCTCATATCACCCCACCACACACACACATACACCCACACCACCCCCATATAACCCCAACACCGCAGGCCCACCTACACCCCCACCCTTCCTCCTATAACCCCACCACACACACACCTACACCCATACGACCCCCATATAACCCCACCAGACACCCACATACACCCACACCACCCCCGTACAACCCCACCACCCCCACACCCACCTACACCCCCCCTTCCTCCTAAACCCCACCACCACACACCCACATACACCCACACGACCCCCATATAACCCCACCACACACCCACATACACACACACCACCCTTCCTATAACCCCACCACACACTCCACTACACCCTTGCCACCCCCTTATAACCCCACCACCACACCCCCATCTACACCCCCCTATAACCCCACCACACACCCACCTACACCCTTACCACCCCTCTATAACCCCACCACACACCCATCTGCACCCACCCCTATAACCCACCCCACACCCGGACCTACACCCTTACCACCCCTCTATAACCCCCACCACACACCCACCTGCACCCACCCCATAACCCCACCACACCCGACCTCACCCTTACCACCCCTCTATACCCCACCACACCCACCCACCTACACCATCCACCCCCATCAACCCCACCCACACCACCCACCCCACCCCCAAACCCCACCACCCCAAACCCACACCCACCACCCACCTATACCCCCACCACCCACCACCCCAACCCACCACCCCCACACCCCACCACACACCCCACCCACCCACCCCCAACCCCACCACACCCACCACCACCCCACCCCCCTCATAAACCCCACCACCCACCCACCACACCCACCACCCCCCCAAACCCCACCCCACAACCCACCCACCCACCCCATAACCCCACCACACCCCACCTACACCCACCACCCCTCTATAACCCCCCACACCACCCAACCACACCCTACCACCCCCAACCCCCACCACACACCCACCCCCCACCCCCACAACCCCCACCACACCCCACCACACACCCTACCACCCCCAACCCCACCACCCACCCACCACCCCTACCACCCCCCATAACCCCACCACACACCCACCCACCCACCCCCACAAACCCCACCCACACCCCCACACACCCCACCCCCCCCCACCCCCACCCCCCACCCCACCACCCCCACCCCCCACCCACCCCACACCCCCACCCACACCCCCACCCCAAACCCCACCACACACCCACACCCACACCCCCCCCACCCCACCACCCCACACCCACCCACCCCACCCCCACCAACCCCCACCCACCCCCCACACACCCCCCCCCCAACACCCCCCCACCACCCACCCACCACCCCCCCACCAAAACCCCACACCACCACACCCACACCCCACCACCCACCCCCCACCCACCCACACCCCAACCCCCCCCACACCCACCACCCCCCACCCACACCCACACCCCCCCACCCCCCTAACCCCCACCACCACCCACCCACCAACACCCCCCCACCCCCCCAAACCCCCACCCACACAACCTACACCCCCTCACCCTCCTCTAACCCCACCACCCCCAACCCCACCACACACACCCACATACACCCCACCACCTGCAATAGACCCACCCCCTGTACCCCACACCCACCTACACCCCCTACCACCCCGTATACACCCCACCCACCGCACACCCACATACAACCCCTCCCTCCTCTAACTCCACCTACACAGCCACCTACACACGTACCACCCCCCTATAACCCCCACAACCCACCTACCCCCACCCACCCTAACCCCACCACCCCACCTACTCACCCCACCACCCACCAAACCCCACACAAATCCCTCCCTGCCCTCCTCTAACCCCCACCTACACACCCATCTACACACGTATCACACCCCTATAACCCCACGACCCACCTACATCCACACCACCACCCTATAACCCCACCACCACACACCCACCTACACCCCCGCCACCCTCCTCTAACCCCACCACACACATCTACACTTACTTTAATTGAAGTGCAAACATGGACAATTAATTCTGGCATGCATGCCAAAATTCTGGCACCATAAGCTTCTGCACTGGCTGGTTGTATTAAAGTGGCCCAGTTTGCCCTTCTATGTGGCGAGAAATTTGCCAATACAGTATAACCCCGTTAAACCAAGCTAGGTTAAACCAAGCGATCAGTTAATTCAAACTTTTTTTGGCGGCCCCGCAAAATACTACTATTTTTCATATAAAAAATGTGGTTAAACCAAAGTCGGTTAATCCAACTTATTAGTTAGTCCAAGCAAAATTGTCGGACTCCAGGCCACTTCCGGTATGGTCAGACCAAACTGTCGTGATATTTCAAGACTATTTCTCAAAGAAAAGACATTTGTACTAGACTCAATCAGCCATAAGAGACTTTTTTTGTATAATGAGATGTACAATGTAATGTAATGTAATGAGATGTACAATGGAATGTAATGAGATGTACAATGTATACATTAGCTTCATGTCATATATTCGTAATGAGATGTACATGTTTACATTAGCTTCATGTCATGTATTCGTAATGAGATGTACATGTACATACATTAGCTTCATGGGGAGCTATCATTATATAGTCAATAGTAGCCAATACAATATTTTACTAAAAATGTGTCTTTTGTTCTTATATATATATTAAAAAACAATAACCAAAGCCAAGTCAAAGTTGAAGCCAAAGCTCGGTTAAACAAATGATCGGTTAATCCAAACAGATTTCTATATTCCCTTCAAGTTTGGTTTAATGGGATTATACTGTAATAAGTATCTAAAGTTTCTCAGTTAGATATGTAGGATCAAATCTAAATATCTGCTTCGGTTTTGAAAATGTGATGTTTCCATCGGACTAAGCATCTTTAATAACTGCACAAGTATATAACTTTGATAATACAGTATAACCCCGTTAAACCAAGCTCGGTTAAACCAAGCGATCGGTTAATCCAAACTTTTTTTGGCAGCCTGGCAAAATACTACCATTTATCATATAGAAAAGTTGGTTAAACCAATGTCGGTTAATCCAAATTATCAGTTCATCCAAACAAAATTGTCGGACCCTAGGCCACTCCGGCATGGTTAAACCAAACTTTCATGTGGTTCTAAGGTCATCTGAGACCCCAATGACTTTTGTATATGATGTGTAGTATAAAGCATTCATACAAATAGTATTACTATGTAACCTATTATTATATATTTCGCATATTGTATTCGAACCCGCAACCCCCAAGCTTGCGCGCTGGGCAGTGCTGGTGGTGAGATTATATGAGCTGGGCGCCGATTGGTCGCTCAGCGGCGGTGGCGGGAGTCGCTCCTCCCCCCCCCCCCACCCCAACGGTCATATGCATACATCGGCCCAGTTGGTCGGAAGCTTTAGCTTTAAAAATGTAATTTAGATAAATAAAAGGTAGGTCTATTAAGGGCCAGCCAGAGTCTTACTCAATCCAACTCCTGTGTCTTGTGTCTTTGTAATAACTAATAATAAATGGTAGTATTTTGCCGGGCCGCTGAATAAAGTTTGGATTAACTGATTGTTTGTTTTAGCCGAGCTTGATTTAATGGGGTTATATTGTACATACATAAAAAAACACAACAATCAACGTGTCCACATACATTGTATATTACATGTGCAAACTGCAATACACGCTTACTCAAAGTCAAAGTCAAAGCCAAAGCTCGGTTAAACCAATCATCGATTAATCCAAACAAATGTCTAGGGTCCATTCAAGTTTGGTTTAACGGGGCTATACTGTATAGGATAAAATCTAGGTGGGTGTTTTACTTTTGGAAAATTGTATGCTTTCATCGGCAGGCTAAATGCAGCTTTAACTTCAAGTCAACCTCGACAGAAATTCCCAAGATGCTGTTTAAAGTTAACCATGACTTCCTCTAAATGCAGCTTTGCCAAGTGACAGCTGAGTATGGGCTTGTTTCGGCGACACCTCGGCACAGCTGTCACTGAGTCAGTCAGCCGTCACTTGCGCACCAAACCCGCGCAGAGCGCCCTATATAGCAGCAGATAAACATCGGGCCAGTTTTTCTATAAATTAGGGCCTGTCTGTGCTAAATGCTAAGTGCAGATTACCATACACTCCTTCGCCGCACACCCATTTCCTCCTCCCTACTCACCATTCCCTCCCGCCCCCCCCCCCCCACCACCTCATCCCTTCTCCGCCTGACCACTTTGAAGCTCCGCCTATGTGTGTATATATATATATATATATATATATATATATATATATATCTGTGTATATGTGTATAGAGGGAGGCAGAGGAATGAAGAAGCAACCCAAATCGTAGCCTCTTCAGACTGGACCATCTGTCATGGGTGCGTATGTCTATATATACTCCACCATATGTATATATACTCCGCCATATGTATATATACTCCACCACATATATATACACATATGCACATATACACATGATATACACATATACACATGTACATATACACACATATACACATATACACATGATATACACATATACACATGATATACACATATACACATGTACACATATACACATATACACACATGTGCATATGCATATATACACATATATGCTTATACATGTGATATACACATACACACATATACACATATACACATATAGTATACACATTTACACATGTAGTGATGTACACATATTTGCACATATAAACCTATACACATATGCACATATACACATATACACAAATACACATATACACATGTATGCATGTACACATAATACATGTATACACATATACACAAATACACATATACACATATACCCACATACACAAATACACAAATACACAAATACACACATACAAATATACACATGTACACATGTACACATATAATGATATACATGTATGCACATATGCACATATGGTATACACACATCGATATACACATATATGCATATAAGTAAATATACGAATATACCAATATATATATATATATTTATATGTATATGAACATATATGGATATGTGCATATGCATATATGTATTCAGTAAAACCTCTCTAAATCGACCGACCTTGGGACCGACTTTAAGTGGCCCATTTAGGGAGGTGGTCGGTTTAGGGAGTTAGAGTATGGTTGCAATGGTATTGTTGGAACCAAATAAAGAGATCGATATAGGGGACTGGTCGATCTGTGGAGGTGGTCAGTTAGGGAGGTTTTTACTGTACATGTATATATATATATATATATATATATATATATATATATATATATACATATGTACATGTATATATGAATATAAGCTTTATTTGGGTCCCAACAATACCATTGACACTATACTCTAACTAGCTAAACCGACCACCTCCTTAAATCTACCACTTAAAGTCGGTCCCAAGGTCGGTCGATTTAGAGAGGTTTTACTATATGCAGCCGCCCCACGTGCACGACAGATGGCCCAGTCCAGAGAGGCAGTGCTGTGGGTATAGGTTCATCCCAAAATGGTACAAAGTGCCCCTTCCCCCCTCCTCCCCCGCCCACCACCCACCGTTGCGGACGGGTACCACTGACCACCAGACGCCCGGACCATGGTCAGCTCGCCTGCCGCCAGGGGGCGGGGGGGGGGGGGGGGGCAGGCCGTGGGGGGTGGACGATCCATTAAAGCTGCACCAATGAGTTGAGATGGAATGGCCGAATGAGTTGAGCGTCCGTCTCCCGTTCTGGTAGATTGCGGGATTGTCGGTCCGAAGCCTGGTCAAGTCAAACCAATGACTTAAAAATTGATACTTGTTGCTTCCTAGCCTGCTGTTCGGCATTATTAGGATAGGGCAAGATGCAGTGGACTGAGGAAGACCAATCGTTGACGATTGAAATTTCCCCTGCTTATTCAACTAATCTACCAACAAAAATAGTCCGCTGAAAACATCAGCGTTGAAAGATTCCCATGATTAGGCGGATTTCCGCCATTTTTCTTTTGTGCTATGCTGCAATCCCATTGCCACACTCTCAGTCTCAGCTACCACTAGTACCAGCAGCCAATCCTGGGGCTCGATTCCCTCCTTCCATTCCCCCTTCGATTCTCCCTCCTCTATTCCCCCTCTTCCATTCCCCCTCTTCCATTCCGCCCTCTTACATTCCCCCCTCTTCCATTCCCCCTCTTCCATTCCCCCTCTTCCATTCCCCTCTTCCATTCCCCTCTTCCATTCCCCCTCTTCCATTCTCCCCTCTTCCATTCCCCCTCTTCCATTCCCCCCTCTTTCATTCCCTCCTCTTTCATTCCCCCTCTCGCATTCCCCCCTCCTGCATTCCCCCTCTTGCAATCCCCCTCTTCCTTTCCCCCCTTTTGCAGTCCGTCTCTTGCATTCCCCCTCTTGCATTCCCCCTCTTGCATTTCCCCTCTTCCATTCCCACTCTTCCATTCCCTCCTCTTCCATCCCCCCTCTTAGATTCCCCCTCTTCAATTTCCCCTCTTCCATTGCCCCTATTACATTCCCCCTCTTCCATTCCCCCCTCTTCCATTCCCCTCTAGCCTTCCCCCTCTTGCATTCCCCCTCTTTGATTCCCCCTCTTGCATTCCCCTCTTGCATTCCCCCTCATGCATTCCCCCTTCCAATCCCCGTCTTCCATTTTCCCTCTTCCATTTGTCCCTCTTGCATTCCCACTCATGCATTACCCCCTCCTGGATTCCCCCTCTTCCATTCCCCTCTCTTACATTCCTCCCTCATGCATTACCCCTCTTGCATTCCCCCCTCTTGCATTTCCCCACTCTTGTATTCCCCTCTTGCATTCCCCCTCTTGCATCCCCCCTCTTGCATTCCCCCGTCTTGCATTCTCCTCTCTTCCATTCCCCCTCTTCCATTCCCCCTCTTCCATTCACAGTGAGTGAGTGTGTGAGTGGGTGTGAGAGTGTGTTGTGTTGGGGTAGGCTGGTAGTTATGTAGTTCTTGTTGGGTATTGTGAGTGTGTTTGTGTTTGTGTGTGTGTGAGTGTGAGTGAGTGCAGTGTGTTGGGTTAGGGTAGTTGCTATGTAGTTATTGTTGGGTAGTGCGAGTCTGTTTGGGTGTGAGTGTGTGGCTGTGTGTGTGAGTGTGGGGGTGTGAGTGCATTGTGTTGGGGTAGGTTGGTGGCTATGCAGTTATTGTTGGGTAGTGTGAGTCTGTTTGTGTGGGAGTGTGGGTGTGTGGAAGTGTGGGTGAGTGTGTGAGTGAGTGCATTGTGTTGGGGTAGGTTGGTAGCTATGTAGTTCTTGTTGGGTAGTGTGAATCTGTTTGTGTGTGAGTGTTTGTGGAAGTGTGTGTGAGTGAGTGTGTGAGTAGGTGTGAGAGTGTGTTGTGTTGGGGTAGGTTGGTAGTTATGTAGTTATTGTTGGGTAGTGTGAGTCTGTTTGTGTGTGTGGAAGTGTGTGTGAGTGTGTGAGTGTGTGGATTGCTATGTAGTTCTTGTTGGGTAGCTTAAGTGTGTTTGTGTGTGTGTGTGTGTGGAAGTGTGTGTGAGTATGTGAGTGTGTGCGTTGTGTTGGGGTAGGGTGGTGTTTCTTGTTGGGTAGTGTGAGTGTGTTTGTGCATGGGTGTGTGTGGAAGTGTGTGTGAGTGTGTGAGTGTGTGAGTGTGTGAGTGTGTGCGTTGCGTTGGGGTATGGTGGTAGCTATGTGGTTCTTTTTGGGTAGTGTGAGTGTGTTTGTGTGTGTGAGTGTGTGAGTGTGTGAGTGAGTGCGTTGTGTTGGGGTAGGTTGGTAGCTATGTGGTTCTTCTTGGGTAGTGTGAGTGTGTGTGTGGTTGTGTGTGGAAGTGGGTGTGAGTCTGTGAGTGTGTTTATGTGTGGGTGTGAATGAGTGGGACGCAGTGGGCACGGTTGTTATATGGTTGAAGGCGATAGTTATGTGTGAAAGGGTGTTGTGTGTATGGGAGTGGGTCGTGGGGATAGTGGATATGAAGAGGAGCTGATGCGATTGGATGATAGACCCACGTGCCTGGATCTCCCCCACACCCTCCCTCTTCTCCCTTCCCCTGCCCATCCCCCTCTCCTTCTCACCCCCTCCCCTCTCCCCTCTCTCCCCTCTCTCCCCTCTCTCCCCTCTCTCCCCTCTCTCCCCTCTCTCCCCTCTCTCCCCACTCTCCCCACTCTCCCCTCTCTCCCCTCTCTCCCCTCTCTCCCCTCTCTCCCCCCTCTCTCTTATCTCCCTCTCTACCCTCACTCTCTTATCTCCCTTCTCTCCCCTCTTTCCCCTCCCACCTTCTATCCCTTTCCCCTCCCCTTCCGATCCCCCATCCTATCTCCCCTCCCCTTCCACCTCCCCCTACCCCTCCTCCCTCTACCATCTCCCCTCCCCTCTCTCTCATCTACCCCTTCCCATCCCATATCCCCTTCCACTCGCCACACCCTCCCTCTCCCCTCACCCCATCACCCCCCCCCCCCCCTTCCCCTTCCCCTTCCCCTCCCGCTCCAGCTCCACCTCCCCATCTCCCCACTTCCCCACCTCCCTCTCCCCTCTACCCCCACCTCCTGCCCGAAGTCCCCTTCACCCCCGCTTCCCCTCCCCCCCCCCCCCACACTTCCCCCTCCCCTCTCTCTCCCCTCTCCTGCCCCCATGATCGGTGTGTTTTATACCTTGGTTCCACTAATGGCGCATTTAATCACTGGGTATGTTCTTGGGTGTTGGGGGTAATGGGGGAGGGGCCCCTGGCACATACCCCCCCCCCCCCCCCCCACAGACACAAACATACATTACCCCCCCCCTCCCCATGCCCCCCCTCCCCTGCCCCGGGTACCCAGCCCTGACGTTCACGGCCCCACCCTGACCACGCCCCACAACTGATTCTTGTCGCAACCTTACCTGGTACTTGTCATTATTACTAGAATAGAGCAATGACCAGTTGACTGAGCAGTTTTTTTTGGGGGGGGGGGTGTTTTGGTGGGTTTCTGTGGCTTTTTTGTAACTTTTGGGGGGGGGGGGGAGGTAAAGCAGTTTATTCATCAGAACATTTTTTTTTTCTGAACTGAAGCACTGCTCTTCCAGCCATTCTTTTTCTTCTTGAGGATTTATACTGCCTGTCATGGATAAGTCTGAATAGACTTGTTTTCACCATTAGACAGTTTGTCGATAGAAAGCATGAGCCTACACTTTGACTAACCCAAGGGATTCTTTACCTCCCACACCACATAGACATGGTATGAGAGCAACTGCCCTTTGATGACGTTGTAAGTTATATACATTGTATTATATTTATAGATAGGTAACTCAGCGGGTTAAAGTTGCATAGTTTTTCGCTGTGAGTAGCTGCCATTTTATTTTGATGAATCTATTAGGTTGATGGTTCTGATCGACTTAATGTTAGTATGAAGTAACTTTAATTTTAAAAGGGCTAACTCTGGAGACAGTTGAAGTGAAAACATGCCAAATAAATTTTTGCGTGCACATCAAAAGTGTGCCGTCATAAGGTTCAACGGTTGTAGCTTCTATTAAATCGACTTAATGTTTCCTTAAATGCGCCAACAAATCCTTAGTAGGCGCAGCAGTATCTAAGTTGGACATGTAGGATCAAATCTAGGGAAGAATTTTATTTTTGAAACTTTGATACTTTTATCAAATTCTACATCTTTAATGCGGCATGATCTGTTGTAGCTTCTTTTTTTTCAAAGCCGGAAGCGCTTATCTACATTTGATCCTATATCTCAAAATTATTTGTTTGTTGTTGTTTTTCGTCTTAGCAACATCTAAGGTCATATCAGGACGGGTACCGACTTGTGACAGTGTGCACTCGTGGCGACTTTATAGTGCTGCCCCACTGGAAGACCAGGCCGTCGGTACCATGACCCAATATCCCACTCAGTCACATTATCCTGACAACGAGTTAACCAGCCCTTGCCCTATCCTAATAATGCCGAGCACCAGGCTAGGAAGCGACAAGTATCAATTTTTAAGTCATTGGTTTGACTCGACCGGGAATCGAACTCGCGAACTCCCGATCTTCTGCACGCGAGGCCTGTGCTCTACCGATTCGGCCACGGCGCCCAATTGTTGTTGTTTTTTATTTTTTATTTTTTTGTTAAACCTTGATACTTTCATCAAATTCTGCGGCTTTAAAGCGGCATGGTCTGTTGTAGCTTTTTTTTTTCAAAGCCGAAGCACTTATCTACATTTTATACTATACCTCAAAAGTATTTGTTTGTTGTTGTCTTACGTCCTAGCAACATCTAAGGTCATATCAGGACAGGTACCGACTTGTGACAGTGCACACTCATTGTGATGTTATAGTGCTGCCCCACTGGAAGACCAGGCCGCCAGCACCATGACCTGATATCCCACTCAGTCACATTATCCTGACACTGAGCCAACCAGTCCTTGCCCTATCCTAATAATGCAGAGCGCCAGGCTAGGAAGCGACAAGTATCAATTGTTAAGTCATCGGTTTGACTCGACCAAGGTTTGAACCCACGACCCCACGATCTACCAACACGGGAGACAGACACTCTAACTCATTATTAAGACATATATTATGCATACCAAACTATGTCTGAATATGTAAGATTTCTGTGAGCCAGGTCGAGAGTTTGGATCCCAGCCGATTCAAACCGATGACTTATCAAATTGATACTTGTTGCTACCTAGCCCAGAGCTCGGCATTAATACGATAGGACAAGAACTGGTGTGCACAGTATCAGGATAATCTGACTGAGTGGAATTGACTACATCACGGTTCCGACTGCGCATGCGCTGATGCACCGCGCCGCTGGAACCATGATGTAGTCTATATCAGGTCATGGTGCTGGTGCTGACAACATTTAAGGTGATATCAGAACAGGTAGTGATTTGTGACAGTACTCACTCATGACGACTTTATAGTGCTGCCCCACTGGGAGGCCATGCCATTTAGCACCATGACTCAATTTCCCACTCAGGCACATTATCTGATACTGAGCCATACCAGTCCTTGCCCTATCCTAGTAATTCCGAGCACCAGGCTAGGTAGCGACAAGTATCAATATTGTAAGTCACTGGTTTGACTCGACCGGGAATCAAACTACTGACCTCCCGCACGGATATGCTGCGCTCTACCGATTCGGCCACCGCGTACGTTCTACCAATTCTTCACCTCAAAATTAGCGATCGATGTTAGATAACTAGAGAAACAATATATTAACATTTTAGTTTATGAATTCCTTTTTGATTAAGAATTCCTTTCAGATTAACAATGCCTTTTAGATTATCAATTCCCTTTAGATAAACAATTCCTTTAACAATGCCTTTTATCAATTCCTTTTAGAATAACAATTCCTTTTAGATTAACAACTCCCTTTAGATTAAGAATTCCTTTTAGATTATCAATTCCTTTTAGATTATCAATTCTTTTATGACTAACAATTCCCTTTAGATTAAGAATTCCTTTTAGATTAAGAATTAATTTTATATGAAGAATTCCTTGTAGATTAGCGATAACTTTGGATTAACAATTCCTTTTAGATTAGCAATTCCATTAGCAATGCCTTTTATCAATTCCTTTTAGATTAACAATTCCTTTTAGATTACCAATTCCTTTTAGATTAACAATTCCCTTTAGATTAACAATTCCTTTTAGATTATCAATTCCTTTTAGATTATCAATTCCTTTTAGATTATCAATTCCTTTATAACTAACAATTCCGTTTAGATTAAGAATTCCTTTCAGATTAAGAATTCCTTTTATATGAAGAATTCCTTGTAGATTAGCGATAACTTACCAATAGATTAACAATTCCTTTTAGATTACAAATTCCTTTTAGATTAACAATTCCTTTAACAATTCATTTAAGATTATCAATTCCTTTTAGATTAACAATTCCCTTTAGATTAACAATTCCTTTTAGATTATCGATTCCTTTTACTAGTTTTATCAATTCCTTTTAGACTAAAAATTCCTTTTAGATTAATAATTCCTTTCAGATTAAGAATTCCTTTTAGATGAAGAATTCCTTGTAGATTAGTGATACCTTTTAGATTAACAATTCCTTTTAGATTACGAATTCCTTTTAGATTAACAATGCCTTTTTAGCTATGTACATAACCCAGCCTTCGGACAATTTTAAAATAAAGTTGCTTAGCATTCCTTGTCCCATAAACGGAGCTACAGTAGCAGGAGTAAGTAAGTTTATCGAGGACAATGCTGGCTGGACCTCTATATAAGTAAGGCTTGCCACATCTACCCTTTTACACCTCCCACCCCTACATACACCTGCCACTGCCCTCACCCCTCACCCCTCACCTCTCACCTCTGGACGGCGTTGACCATAGGTCACTCTCGGCTTTCAGGCGCTCATTCATCGTTTGCTCATCTCTTTAGGATCTGCTGGGTTCACAGATGGCCGGCGGCCGCCCTGGGAGGGCGGGCGGCCGGGGATGGGGCGATGGGAGGGGAGTAGGGGACGGCAGGGGAGGGATTGTGGGCGGAGAGAAGGGGAGTGGGGACGGCTGGGGGAGGGGGGACGGTTGGGGGAGAGGGGGGACGGTCGGGGGAGGGCGGACCGCCGGGGGAGAGGGGGGGACGGCCGGGGGAGGGATTCTGGGCGGAGGGAATGGGGAAATGGGTGGAGGGAGGGGGAGTCGGAACGGTCGGACGGGTAGTGGGGACGGCGGGAGGGGGACGGCTGGGGGAAGGGCGGGGCGGGGGTGGGGCGGCCGGGGGCAGGAGGAGTGGGGTCGGCGAGAAGGGGGTGGGACCGGGAAGGGGAGTAGGGGACTGTAGTGGAGGGATTGTGGGCGGGGGGAGGGGGGGGGGGCGGCGGCAGGGGAGTGTGGAGGGGGGAAGGGTGGGGAGTCATTTCTGTCCAGTTGGGTCTGTAGTATGTAAGTGTGTGCGGGGGGGGGGGGCTGATAAAGACTCGCTAACACGTTGTCGACCATTACTACCCCCAAGAGAGAAGCAACAGACACTGAGAAAGACAGAGAGAAAAGGACACAGAGAGAGAGATTGTGTGTGTGGCGTGGGGGGGGGGGGGGGGCGGGGGGGGGGGGGGTAGACAGGGAGAACATGAGTGAGAGACAAACCGAGACAATGAGTACAGACGCAGAGCAATACGCCAGAGATGGGATTGGGTAATGGAGAGGGAAGAGGAGGAAAGAAAGGTAAATGAGAGTCAGAGAGTCAGAGGAAGCCGTGGAGATCAAAATAGTGGACGGTGGGGGGGGGGGGGAGGTAGGGGAGAAAGTGAGGGAGAAAATCAGGGAAATGGAGACAATATTCTGCGCGTTTTAATAGTGACACGTAATGGCCACATCATTCGTCAGAGTTCAATATACCGTACATTGTTGGAAGGGAACGTGAATGGCAGCAGAGGGAGAGGGAGACCAAGAACAAATATTTCACAGTGGACAGGCTTGAATTATTCACAGTCTATCAGAACAACACACCATCGGGACAAGTGGAGAACCATTGCATCCAACCCTCGACTAGAGGACGGAACTATTGATTGATTGATTTAATAGTGAAATCGGTTGAAAAAAAATGTCCGCGACTCTCCGTCTCCATCAACACAATTTGAACTAAGTTGATGTAATTCATCCGAACAACATTGCAGCAATGTTACCGCCTTTGCACGGTGGGACAATCATGGGGGGTCAGCAAGTCTGAGAGCGAAGTGAGGAGCATGGACAACTGGAGAAAACCGGATGCACAGTCATTTGTGGTGCTCCAATGAACCTCTCGGTTAAGGAATTGGTGATGATGGTGATATGTTGGGTTTGCTGAATGGTTGTGAGAGTGGATCCTCTGCATTATGTCAGTTTTAACTCCCTTTGGTAGGATTGTTGTTGCATTATAGGGGGGGGGGGGATGCTGAATGTCATGTCATGAAGCCGATGAAGGTTTGGTTTGTCTGTTTGTTTTTTGTTGGTTTACATCCTAGCAACATCTAAGGTCATATCAAGACGGATGCCAACTTGTGACAGTGCGTACTCATGGCAACTTTACAGTGCTGCCCCACTGGCAGATCAGGCTGCTGGCACCATGACCTGATATCCCACTCAGTTACATTATCCTGATACTGAGCTAAAACCACAGTCCGTGCCCTAGTCTAGTATTGTTGAGCACCAGGGTAGAGAGCGACAAGTATAATTTCTGTAAGTCATTGGTTTCACTCGACTGGGATTCAAACTCCTGACCTTCCGCATGAGAAGCCTGCGACTCGGCTACCGCGTCTGGTTCACAGCTGAAGCAGTCTCCGGAAATGCATTTCTTTTTTGTTCTTTTCATTTATATTGTTGTTGATTTCCTAGAGCATCCTGTCAAGGTGTCTGGTTGGGGCGTGGGTGGGGGGATATAAGGTAGGGAGGGGGGGGGGGGGAGGAGGGCAGGGAAGAAGGGGGCAGTGGGAGGGGAGGGGGACGTGTGCGCCACCCCGCGGCGCCCCCGGGCATTGTTGGGTCCGCGTCAGGTGGAACTCTCTTCGTCGGGAGTAAAGAAAGGAGGATGAAGAAGGCAGGGGGAAAAAAACTGAAGAAATGCCCCGGGGCGTTAGGCCTGCCAGGGGGAGGGGGAGTGGGAGAGTGGGACAGGGAAGGGGAGGAGGGAGAGGGAGGGGGGGGGGAGGAGAGGAAAGGATTGGGTTGGGTGAGGGGAAGGGGAAGTGGGGAGTGGGTAGGGAGGGTGGAGAGGGGAGGGGAGGAGGGTGGATGGGAGAGAAGGAGTGAGGGAGGGGGAGAGAAACATGGGTGGGAACTGAGGGGTGGGGAGAGGCGAGGGGTTTGGAGGGGGATGAGAGGAGGGCGGCGGAGTGGGAGTGGGAGTGAGGAATGGGGAGATTGGAGGGGGTGGGGGAGAGGGACGTTGAAGGGGGCGAGAGATGGGGAGAGATGACGGGGTGGTGGGAAGATGAGGAAGGGATGGGGAGAGGGGAGGGGAGGGGGAATGGAGATGAGAGGGAAGGGGGGATGGCTGAGTGAGGGGGTGTGGGGGAGAGAGGGAGGGGGACAGGGGGAGGGGAGAGTGAGGGATGCGGGGAAGGGGGGGGGGGGGAGTTGGCAAATGTCCGAAGGCCTGTAGTGATGACCTTTGGCCCGGCCCCTCCGTGACCAGCGTCGTCCGACAGTACCTGGCTTTAAACACCCGATAGACTCAACAAGTGAAACTAACTCAACACTGTGTGTGTGCTGGACACAGGCAGCCATGGCTTTTATTGCAGGTAACACTCATCCGTAACAGCTGTGCATTTCATTCATCTTGTAGCTGAAGTTTGTGTGTATATATATATATAATATATATATATATAAAGTATTTATAATTATATATTTGTCTGCACGATCTGTACATATATGTATATAGTTATATAATTCGCATATATATATATATTTATTTATACATATTTATACCCAGGCTTATATGCTATGGACAGTATAAATACACCCTCAATAAAAAAAATATATATATATATATTTATATATTTATATATATATGTATATATATTTATATATATTTATACATAGTTATATACATTTATATATATATATATGTATATATATATATGTTTATATATATATTTATATATATTTATTTTATATTTTTTATATTTATGTATATATACATATATATCTATATAACTATTTTTATATATGTATATTTAAATATGTATATCTGTATGCATATTTAAATATACATATATATGTTAATATATGCAGTTGTTCTATATTGCCATGGTGAAAAAAAAAAAGTGTTGAAGACCGGAAATACTCTGCTGAACAGTAGAGTAATTGTCTTATAGACACATCTGCCAGCTCGGTACAGAATATACCAGAGATATACCTCATATGGAGGGTCATACTAAGAGGCTGACTTATGTGTGGAGTCGGATACAAGACAGTACAATATAGTGTGTGCATATATATATATATATATATATATATATATATATATATATATTTATCCTGAATGTAAAGGTAGAGAAAATACAACAACCCTATTTGTTTCTAGGATAATTTAATATGAAACAAAGACATGCACTACACTTTAAGAATTGCGATGCCAACATCTTAAATTGACCACCAATTGGCCCATTTTTGTGAGGCCGACTCATATATATATATATATATATATATATATATATATATATACATGAATAAATGGCCACAGTGGATTAGGTATCGTAATCATTATTCGTATTATTCTGTTATCACACTCTTTTAGAGTATATAAACGCTCTTTTTAGCAGGTAATAAGTATATGTATCTATCTATACAAGTCAGTGTCTAGGACGGCTGTATTATTAGTATAACTGTATAAACTACGTGCATGTAAGTACACTTGCCTCTCATGAACAAACACAACTTTGCAAACACCAAAGCATCCGTGGGTTAAAGCACCTGATATAACCATAAATATTTACATTCCCATATATATAGTTCTTTTTTTTGTAAGTACATTGTCCACATATTGAAAACAAGTTTCTAATAACAAGTATATAAACAACCATGTAATATATATATATTTATATATGTGTATATGTATATGTATATGCACATTAAAACCTCTCTAAATCGACTGACCTTGGGACCGATTTTAAGTGGCCCATTTAGGGAGGTGGTCGGCTTAGGGAGTTAGAATATGATTACAATGGTATTGTTGGGACCCAAATAAAGCGATCAATATAGGGGAGTGGCTGATCTGTGGAGGTGGTCGGTTAGAAAGGTTTTACTATATATATATTTGTATATATATGTATATATGTGTGTATGTATTTATGTATATAATGTGTATATATGTATATGTCTATATATGTCTATATATGTATGTGTATGCATATATATGTATGTATATATATGTATATGTCCGGCACAAGTCTTCAGAGCATGCACCCTAAAGTTAAAGCTGCACAATCTGGTGAAAGCGTAAACGTTTTTAACCTAAATTCCCTCTTACTAGTCTTAGTCTTACATAGCCAACTTCGATACCGGTGCACTCATTAAACATGCCATTGCAGTTTGGTGCACCTGTGCTACGCTGCTGCTATGCTCGAAAATGGCTACGCAAAGCTTAAGTCTAGCATTTTGGTGTGCACACCAAAATTAATTTGAAATATTTTCACTTTTAACCTCGGTTAAAGTTTTCCCTTTGAAATAAAAGGTAGTTCTAACTAACACAAAGTAAATTTGACTAATGAACCAAATATAATTAAATACAACCAGATGGGATGACCAAATGAGTTGAGCGTCCACCTCCCATTTTGATATGTTGTGTTATACGAACCCCCAGTTCGAATCAAATCAATGACTTCAATATTGATATGAATCGCGACATAGCCTGGGACTTCACATTACTAGGATAGGGCAAGGAGGAGTGTTCTGAATGACAAAGACCAGTTTATTGCCAGTAATATTTCCCCTGCTTAATCAACTAATGAACCCCCCCCCCCCCCCCTAAGCAAATAAAAACATGGGATAAATTTAAAATCATCGAATATATGCACCTTTAAGTTCTATTTACAGTTGTTTGCACCGGTTCTGTATCAAGTTCCGTATCAAGTAGCCTGCTATTTAGTCCGATAGGGGGCTATCTCAGTCTTGCCTGACTGTTGAGTAAATGTGAAGAGTTCAGGTGCAAAACTATGTAAACGCCAATCCAAAAATGTAGCTGATAAAAGCTCTTTACCTGAAAATAATTGTAATTCTCACTAATTCCACTTTTCATATGATCACATGCTTATGGCGTAGTGAACACAAAAGAAGGAATATAAAAAATACAACTTTTTGAAGGTTTGATTCCAATGTTTATCTCCATTTCTGGACTGATGTCCACGTGGTTTTGCGCCTGAACTCTTCATGTGTCGATGTTACTGTCCATGGTAAATAATACAACTTGCTGCCTTTCATTCTCCCTGCCTTTCATTCTTCCTGCTCCCTGTTCAGCAATCTGTACAGAAACAAAGACAAAGAAAATAATGACCAGTTATTATTGAGTAATCAATTATGATTAAACATTTATACTCTTACTAGTCTCAGTATTCTTGATGGAGTTCATTCTTATTCGTGGCAACATCATCATTATCATCATCAATCCCTTAACCCCCGAGGGTCGTTGGGGCCCCACATATGGCATGTCAGCACCATGGCCTGATATCATACTCAGTCGCGTTATCCTGACAGTGAGCCAACCAGTCCATATATAGAGAGGGGGAGAGGGAGAGAGGGAGAGAGGGGAGAGGGGGAGAGGGAGATAGAGGGAGAGGGAGATAGAGTATGAGGCGGAGAGAAAGAGAGACAGAGAGGCATCCAGAGAGAGATATACAGAGACAGAGACAGAGATAGCCAAAGAGAGACAGACATACGGAGACAGAGAGCGATAGATAGCGATAGATAGCGACAGAGACAGACAGAGACAGATGGAGACAGATGGAGACAGACATAGTCAGATGGAGACAGACAGAGACAGACTGAGACAGACAGAGACAGACAGAGACAGACATACACATACATAGACAGACAGAGACAGACAGAGACGTATGGAAACAGACGGAGACAGACGGAGACAGACGGAGAGATACAGAGACAGCCAGCGACAGCCAGATACAGAGACATAGAGACAGACAGAGACGGACCGAGACGGACAAAGACAGACAGATACACACAGAGACACACACATACACACACAGACAGACTGAGAGAGACATACAACGGCAGACAGAGATAAACAGAGACAGAGAGAGAGACAGACAGAGAGCAACAGAGAGATACAAAGAGAGACATATACAGAGATAGAGACAGACATATGTTAACAGCTTAACCAGGTGTTTGTCTGCATCGTTCTTTATCAGTATTGGATAGTGCTAACGCCGGTGGACAAACGCGTGGGTCCCTGCCACTGAGTACACAGTACTCGCGGATGGGCGGGGTGGAGTGGGGTGGGGGTGGGCTGCGGGTGGGGGAGGGGGTGTGTCTGGAGGTGGTGGTGGAGGTGGAGGAGTAGTTGGTTGGTGGCTTGGTTGTTGTTTTACGTCCTAGCAACAGCTAAGGTCATATCACATATCAGGACTGGTAACGACTTGTGACAGTGTACACTCGTGGCAATTTTTATAATGCTGCCCCACTGGGAGACTAGGCCGTCAGCACCATAACCCGAGCTAACCAGTCCTTGTCCTATCCTACTAATGCCGAGTACCAGACTAGGTAGCGACAGGTCTCAATTTGATAAGTCATTGGTTTGACTCGGCTGGGATTCGAATTCCCGATCTCCCGCACGGGGAGCCAGCGCTCGACCGATTCGGCCATCGAGTCCGGTCTGGAGCGCTACTTTCCATGGTTAATCAACTGACAACAGCCTTTGGTTGCATTGGTCAGGTGTCGGTTATTGGTGTCCGCGGGCTGGAGGAGGCAGTGGGTCGGGTGTGGCCGGGTGTGGTCGGCTGTGGTCGGGTATGGACCGGTGTCGTATTTTCAGCGGCCCGTCATTCTCAGCGGCCCGTCGTGGTCAAAAGACCCATGGCATCGCCGGCTACAAGCTCAGCTGGTGCCCGGCAGTGTTAGGGACCGATTACGCCAAAATCTATTGAATGCGATCTTATTTAGCAGAATTACATACTCAAATAATGAAATTTAATTAAATTAACCTTAAATTCCAAGCGATATTAACGTAGCAGCTCGATCAGCGTCGAATGGCCGAGTGTAAACAAAACAAATAGCAGTGCTCGCGCATGCGCAGAAGCCACGACAGGCCGCTGAGAATGACCGGCCGCTGAGAATACGACACCGGGTGTGGTCGGGTGTGGTCGGGTGAGGTTGGGTGTGGTTAACTGTGTGTAGCTGGGTGTGGTCAGCTGTGGTCGGGTATGGACCGGGTGTGGTCGGGTGTGGTCGGTGAGGTTGGGTGTGGTTAACTGTGTGTAGCTGGGTGTGGTCAGCTGTGGTCGGGTGTGGTCGGGTGAGGTTGGGTGTGGTTAACTGTGTGTAGCTGGGTGTGGTCAGCTGTGGTCGGGTATGGACCGGGTGTGGTCGGGTGTGGTCGGGTGAGGTTGGGTGTGGTTAACTGTGTGTAGCTGGGTGTGGTCGGGTGAGGTTGGGTGTGGTTAACTGTGTGTAGCTGGGTGTGGTCGGCTGAACTGAGCTGACGTTAGCTGTCTGTACGAACAAGGGGTAGTGGTTGGCTGGGGGAGTGTATGTGTGTGTGGGGGGGGGGGGGAGGGGCAGTCAGGGTTAGCGGGTGTGTATGTGTAGGTTTGTGTGTTTAGGTGAGGTGGGGTGGATGTGTGGGGGTGTGTGGGGGTGAGGGATAGTTCAGAAACAAGTGAAGGACAAAGGGAAAGATGGGATGTCTATTCGGATGATGGGATGTATGATCTATATATATATATATATATATATATATATATATATATATATATATATATATATATACATACTATTGAGGGATACTGATAGTCATTCGACGTCGCATCGATAGTAAAGATATATATATATATATATATATATGTCTGTATATATGTATATATTGTGTTTGTTTGTGGTTATTTCACGTCCTGGCAACATATAAGGTCATATCAGGATGGGTACCGACTTGTAACAGTGCACACTCATGGCGACTTTATAGTGCTGCCCCGCTGGGAAATCAGGCGGTCAGCACCATGACCCAATGTCCCACTCAGTCACATTATCCTGACACTGAGCGAACCAGTTCTTGCCCTATCCTAACAATGACAAGTGCCAGGCTAGGAAGCAATAAGTATCAATTTTAAAGTCATTGGTTTGACTCGACCAGGAACCGAACTCCCGACCTTCCACACAACAGGCCCGCGCTCTACCGATTATATATATGTAGACATCTATAGACATCTATATATATATATATATATATATATATATATATCAGGTTTTTCTACTTGGCTTGCGACTGTAGTTTCTTTAGGGGCAATTAGCAGGAAGTATGTCTTCTCCCTGCACAATCTATTCATGTCTGTACACACAAACCATATATTATATTTCTAGGTACGTCGAATATATATATATATATATATATAAATATATATAAATATATATGTGAAAAAAACGGAGCCTGAGGATATGGACGAAGAGAATGAGGCAGTGTATACCCACCGTCCCAACAAGGACGGATTGTGCTGACATGCTTGGGGTGGGATGGGATGGTGGGGGTGGGGGTGGGGGTGGTCTGGTGATGGGGGTGGGATGGTAGAAAGGGGGGGGGCGGCAGAGTTGGGATGTGGGGTGTAGAAAAGTTAGAGGGAGGTGGGTGAGTGAGAGAAGAAGAGGTGGATGGGTGGTGTGGGTAGGGTGGAGGGGTGGTTGGAGGGGTGTTTGGACAGAAGTGGTTGAGTCAAGACTTTGTGGGTGAGTTAGGATAGGGATGGGTGAGTTAGGACATAGATGGGTGAGTTAGGAGTATAGGACATGGTTGGGTGAGTTAGGATATGGATGGGTGAGGTAGGACATGGATGAGTGAGATAGGACATGGATGGGTGAGTTAGGACATGGATGTGTGAGTTAGGAGTATAGGACATGGATGGGTGAGTTAGGATATGGATGGGTGAGTTAGGACATGGATGGGTGAGTTAGGATATGGATGGGTGAGTTATGAGTATAGGACATGGATGGGTGAGTTAGGATATGGATGGGTGAGTTAGGACATGGATGGGTGAGTTAGGATATGGATGGGTGAGTTAGGACATGGATGGGTGAGTTAGGACATGGATGGGTGAGTTAGGAGTATAGGACATGAATGGGTGAGTTAGGATATGGATGTGTGAGGTATGACATGGATGGGTAAGTTAGAACATGGATGGGTGAGTGAGGACATGGAGGGGTGAGTTACGACATGTATGGGTGAGTTCCGACATGGGTGAGTGAGTTACAACAGGGATGGTGAGTTAGGATATGGATAGGTGAGTTATGACATGGATGGGTGAGTTAGGATATGGATGGGTGAGTTAGGACATGGATGGGTGAGTTAGATCATGGGTGGGTGAGGTAGACCATGGATGGGTGAGTTAGAACATGGAGGGGTGAGTTACTACATGTATGGGTGAGTTACGACATGGGTGAGTGAGTTACGACAGGGATGGGTGAGGTATGACCGAGGTGGGGTGAGTGGTGGGTGGGTGGGTGTGAGCGGGATGGGGGGAAGAAAGAAGATGGGGAGGGGTGGGGTGGGGTGGGGTGGGGGGGGGGTAGCTTGTGAGTGGTAAGTAACTAAGGAAGTAAGTGGGGTGTGTGAGTGGTAAGTAACTAAGGAAGTAGGTGGGTGTGGGGTGGCCGTGGCGAGGGATGGGTGTGGGTGTGTGAGGGGTAAGTATCTAAGGAAGGTGAGTGGGGGTGTGGGGGTTGCGGGGTTTGCTAAGATGGTATAGGGTTGGGTGGAGGTAGGTGGGGGTGTAGGTAGGGGTGTGGGTGGGTGTGTGGGGATTGCTAAGACAGGGTAGGGGCGGGTCAGATGGGTGGGGGTGTGGGGATTGGTGAGACAGGGCATGAGCGGCTGGAGTTGGATGGCGGTGGGGGTGTGGGAGTTGCGAAGACGGGGTAGCGGCGGGTGGGGGTGGGTGGAGGTGGGTAGATGTGGGTGGAGGTGCGTGGAGGTGGGTGGAGGTGGGTTGGGGTGGGGGTGTAGGTGTGTAGGGGTGTAGCGGTGTGGGGGTGTGGGGGTGTGGGGAGTTGCTAATACATGGTAGGGGCGGGGTGTACACAGTGTCACGTCTACTGTACCATCTGACTGGTCCCCTTACCTGCGGCGGGGTGCTGGTGCTGCTTCTGTGTTGGGCGCCCTGTGCATGCCCCCTGGTGGGACGCGTGGCACACGCCCCGCGCTTCCGTCACCAGAGGGCGCCACGTGGTGTGGGCTGCAGGCTGAGTGCACGTGGGCGCGTCCTGCTCGGCCTGCCCCCTGTAGCCGCGCAGCAGCGCCTTCTGCTGGCCGTAGTAGTCTGGTAGGGGAAGCATAGGTATCGTCAGGAGGGTGCATATTAATCTATGTGTTTATATGTATATGTGTTAGGTGTGTATGTGTATGTGTATGTGTGTATGTGTATATATGTGTATGTGTGTATGTATGTGTATATATGTGTATGTGTGTATATGTGTGTAGGTGTGTATGTAGGTGTGTATGTGTATGAGTGTATGTGTATCTGTGTATATGTATATATGTGTGTATAAATTTGTGTATATGTGTGTAGGTGTGTATGTAGGGGTGTATGTGTATGTGTGTATGCATGTATGTGTGTATGCGTGTATGTGTATGTGTATCTGTGTATGTGTATATATGTGTGTATATATTTGTGTATATGTGTGTAGGTGTGTATGTAGGTGTGTATGTGTGTATGCAGGTATGTGTGTATGTGTCTATGTGTGTATGTGTATATGTATGTATATATGTGTGTATATATTTGTGTATAGGTGTGTAGGTGTGTATGTAGGTGTGTATGTGTGTATGCAGGTATGTGTGTATGTGTCTATGTGTGTGTATGTGTATATGTATGTATATATGTGTATGTATGTGTGGATGGGTGCATGTGTTAAATGTGTATATATATGTGTGTGTATATGTGCCTATGTGTCTGTTTGTGTGCATGTGTATATATGATATATGTGTATATGTGTGTTTGTGTATGTGTGCATGTGTATTGGGTATGTGTGTACATGTGTATTTGCGATTGTTTGTGTGTTTGTGTGGATTCATATGTGTGAATGTGTGTGCATGTGTATGTCCATGTATGTGTGTATGCATGTGTGTATGTCCATATGTACTTGTGCATACATCATACATGTGTGTATGTGTGCATATGTGATTATGTGTATATGTGTATGTGTGTATATACATATATGTTAACAAATACAACATATAACAGTTTTCTTCCTTGACCCATATGTATATCACTCTAGTCTATGGCAGTATGTGTATCTAGATATAATGTACCATAATATACTGTATATATCTACATATAGATTAGACCGTAACGTAGTTGGCATTGATTCCGTGAAAATTACATCTTTTTCAAACATGGTCGCTGGCACTAGTGCCAGTTTCTTAAAGTGTCATTTGTACCGGAACTAACACCCTCGCCATTAAGGCGTTATTAAATACCTCAAAGGGTCTCTAACGTCCTTGATAATGGAAGGGAAAGGGGGACGGGTGGGGTGGGGTGGGGGTGGGGGCGGAGTTAAGGAAATGGTGTGTAAAGGGTGCAAGAGAGCTACTTATGGGGCTGTCACACTATGACGTTTCTCACCAACGCGCGTCGACGCGTGCCGACGTGTCGCCTTTTTGGGCGAAACGCCGGCACACGTCGGGACGCGTTAGCGGCGTGTTAGTGGCGCGTCGGTACACGTTGACTGATAGCAACGTGTGGATGGACACGTCGGTGCGCGTCGGCGCGCGCCGATCGTTTTGTGCTTGCACAAAACTTTCGACGCGCCCCGACGCGCCCCGACGGGTTGGAGGGGGCGTTACAGTCGCGTTAACACGTCGAAACCCGTTGACTGGTTGCAAATATTTGGTGCGTTGCCGGCACGCCGGCAGAAACGTCTTAGTGTGACAGCCCCATTAGGTTTAGACTTGTAGGGTGCGCAGGGCACGCGCTGCGCATGCGCAAAGAGATGGGTGGAGGGTGGTTGGGTGTGAGTGGGTGAGTGGGTGGGTGGGGAGTAGTGAGGGTGTCTTCTGTGTGAGTGGGCTCAGGTAGAAAGAACATTAACTACCGCCCTAGCGACATGCTGCCGCCTATGACAGAGCACATTATACTAACAAACCATCGTCCCTACACAGACCGCTTGGGAATGTAGCTAACAAACCATCGTACCTACACAGGCCGCTCGGGAATGTAGCTAACAAACCATTGTGCCTACACAGGCGGCTTGGGAATGTAGCTAACAAACCATCGCAACTACACAGGCCACTCGGGAATGTAGCTAACAAATGATCACTCCTACACAGGCCACTCGGGAAGGTAGCTAACAAATGATCACACCTACACAGGCCGCTCGGGAAGGTAGCTAACAAATGATCGCCCCTACACAGGCCGCTCGGGAATGTAGCTAACAAACCATCACACCTACACAGGCTACTCGGGAATGTAGCTAACAAACCATCGCACCTACAGAGGCCACTTGGGAATGTAGCTAACAAACCATCGCAAGTACACAGGCCGCTCGGGAAGGTAGCTAACAAATGATCACTACTACACAGGCTGTTCGGGAATGTAGCTAACAAACCATCACACCTACACAGGCTGCTCAAGAATGTAGCTAACAAACCATTACACCTACACAGGCCGCTCAGAAATGTAGCTAACAAATGATCACTCCTACACAGGCTGCTCGGGAATGTAGCTAACAAACCATCACACCTACACAGGCCACTCGGTAATGTAGCTAAAAATGATCGCTCCTACATAGACCATTCGGGATTGTAGCTACCAGAATGTGATAATGAGACAGGCGTTTGGATTTTCTGCACCTTTGTGAGGTGAGGATTGGGGTCGGCGTTGTAAGTGGAGGGAATGTAGGGTGAGGGGCTGTAGGATTGTAGGATGAGGGTGTTTAGCGGGGAGTGTAGGGTGAGTGATTGTAGGGTGTGGGATTGTAGGGGAGAGATTGTAAGGTGAGGGGCTGCACGGTATGGGATTGTAGGGTGTGGAATTATATGGCAAGGGAGAGTAGGGTGAGGGAGCATAAGGTGAAGGATTGTAGGGTGGGGGATTGTAGAGTGAGGGATTGTAGGGTGAGGGATTGTAAGGTGAGGGATTGTAGGGTCATGAATTGTAGGATCAGGAATTGTAGGGTGAAGGATTGTAGGGTAAGGGCTTGTCGGGTTGGGGATTGTAGGGTTGGGGATTGTAGGGTTGGGGATTGTAGGGTGGGAAGTGTGGGATGAAGGGGTATAGCGTGAGGGGCAATATGTTGTGGGCGTTGTAGGGTGTGGATTGTAGGGTGTGAGATTATAGGCTGAAGGAGTGTAGGGTGAGGAATTGTAGGGTTGATGGATTGTAATTTGTATCGAGGGTTTGTTTGTTCGTTTGAAGTAAGTGAGCGAGCGTTTGTTCTTTTTCGACGATGGTATATACAGTAAAACCTCTCTATAACGACCTTCCACAGATTTACCACTCCCCTATATCAACTGCTTTATTTGGGTCCCAACAATACCATGGTAAGGATATTATAACTCTCTAAACCGATCAACTCCCTAAATGGACCACTTAAAGTCGGTCCCATGGTCGGTCGATTTATAGAGGTTTTACTGTATACATCTCTATATATATATTGGTGGCGAAGCTCGGTGAAATGTTAGTAAGACGGGTGCGAGGAAGTAAGAAAGAAGGGTGCGTGTGGGGCGCGGTTCCCACGGCTAGCACTGCCAGCTGTCCCGAAATTACACCTGGGGAGTGAGTGTGAGTGGGGGGGGGGGGGCAGGGAGAGGGGAGGGGGGCTGTAGGGGGGAGGGCAGGGGGCAGTCTCGCGTGACTCGCTGTAGAGGTATGGCCTGTTGATCTTGCGGTTCCTCGCCTGCACCTGCCCCTAATTTGCATATCGTCACTTACCCCCTCTACTCTACTCCCCCCCCCCCCCTGCGCAGCCCCCTCCCAATGCAGCTCCCCCTTCACCCAGACCACCTTCGCATTCCGCCACATTAAGTGTGGTCGCCTCCCTAACAATGCTACAAAGGCATATATATATATATATACACACATATACATATACATTTACATATACATATACTATGATATAAATATACATATGCATATAAATATAAATATAGATATGCATATGCATACACGTATACAATACACAATGCAATACATATACATATGCATATGAATACACGTATGCAAATACATATACATGCTATATAATTTATTATGTGGATATCAATAACGGCAGCCCCTGAAGTTAATGTTTCTCTCTAACCACCTTAACTTCCATTCAAAAATAATAACTACATCAAATGTATTCTCTCCAACTTGGATATTACACTTTATTATAGGTATTTCCATTTAAGCATGTGGTATTTTTTTGGAGGGTAGGTGTTATTACTGTTAAACGGATTGTTGGTTGTTGGAGATTTACGTCCTGGCAACATCTAACTAACTACGGGACGGGATGTTAAAAGAAGAAAGTGATCCGTGGTTAATTTGCGGATGAATCATGGATGGATTAGTTGGGTTATATAGTAAGCTGATAACATTACCTCACCTGTAATTTGCGGCTGCTGATGCTGATGCTGTTGTTGATGATGATGCTGGTTCGTCGTCATCATCGTCATCACCCCTGCCGCTGCCGTCCGGTGTCTCTTCAGTTCAGGTGTTCCTATACACCTGGTGCCAGGGATGGTGTTCTCACAGTTCTCCGATAACACCTGGAGCTGGAGCCGGTTCCTACCCAGCTGTGAAGACAGCGGGATGCTGGCAGCTGTGTGGAGAGCCCTACAGTTGTCCTCATGGACGCTGAACCGAATGTCCTTCATGGGGCTTTTATGGGGGGTTGTGTTATTGTTATTATCACCGCTCTTATTACGCTTGGCGTTGGTGGTGGTGTTGCTGCTGTTGTTCTTGGTGTTGTTGTGGGTGGTGCTGTCGCTCCAATACAACGCCGCCAGGTTGCGCACCACACCTGCCGCCCGCAGCCTCCTCTTCATCCGGTTCCGGTTCAAGTTCCTCCCGGGGCTGTCCCAGGTTAGCCCGGCGTCGCCGCCGCTCCCGGCTCGGTCCAGGCGAGTCCCGGCGCCGCAGGGGCTTGCGCAGCGGCGCGCACCCCCTCGGACGCCGTTACCCAGCTCGCCCCGAAGATCCAACAGCCGTGCCGTCGCGATAGCGGCGGCGGTGGCGGAAGAAGAAGACCGGAGACGGGGGGAATCCCCGCCGCACCCACAGCCATCCCCGACGCCCCGACGACGCGCTTCCGATTTCACCGTCCGCAATGGGGATTTCCCCGGCGGCGGCGATCGCGACTGCTTCGGCGGCGGCGGCGGCGGTGGTGGTGACTTCCGCTTCTCCGGCGTCGTGGCGATCAGTTTGACCTCGTAGCGACCCGGAAGTTGCAGCTCGGCGAGGAAGTCATAGTTCCACTTCCGGCTCTTCGCCTCGCGCTCCTTGCTCAGCTCGCGCTCGCAGACGGCGCGCGTCTCGTCACGCTTCAGAGGAGACGGTCTCGGCGGCGGCGGCGTGCCCCCGAACGACAGCCGCCTGCACACGCCTCCCAGCCGGCGGCGGGGCGACCGGGGAGGGGAGCGCTTACCCAGGCAGCGCGGGGAGGAGGAGGAGCTATTGCTAATGCCTCGCTCCAGTATCAGGCCCAGCATCGTAGGAAAATCCATGATGCAGTGTGGGACATATAATGTTAGTAGAAGTAGTTAAGTCAAGTTATCCACAATGCTCAGGTTTTCTCTTCTTCTTGTAATCAGCTCTACACAGTGATCAGAAGATTCTGTTTCAATCAATTCTTCACAGTACTTATCTTAGTCAGTTCTCCACAATGTTTATCTCCTTCTTTTTTTAAGGACAGTTAGTTCTCTCTTGTGATTATGCCCTTCTTTTTTTGGTGGTCAGTTCTTCACAGTAAATAGATCCCTTTTTAAAGTAAGTTCTCCACAATACTTAGATATTCTATTACTTATTAGTATTACTATTAGTTAAGTCTCCACTTGTGCAAAATTGTCTTCTTATTAAAGTCAGTGGTCCTCCTCAGTTAGTTCATAGTTTCAGTAAAAGTCCATTCTCCCATCATTCTCCAGTGATACGGTCCTATTTTAATCAAGTATCCGTGATTAATTTCTCCTTTGGTCCGTTTTCGATCCTTAACTGTTCTTTTAGTCAGTTCTTGGTAATTTTGATCACTTTTGGTCAGTTCTTGGTGCTTAACTCCACTTGATGTAGTCAGTCATCGATGCTCACCTCCTCTTCCAGTCAGTTCTTAACTTAACTGCTCTTCTATTTCTAATCAATCAGTCATGGACGTCCGACTCCTCTTTCACTCAACTTTCCACAGAGTTACAACATATTTCCTTTGAGTTTTACCCAACTCTCCACAGTAACCACATAGCGTCTCCTCCTTATTGCTTAATACTATATTGCTAATACCCGGCGCGTCCCTCTAGTAGTAGTAGCAGTGGTATCAATCAACCAGTGAATATTAGCTGCCTGTGTCCGCTGGTATCCGGGCGTCTGTATCGGAATGGTGAAAAGCAGACAGGTATATAGGACAGAGAGACGCCGTCGTCCCGTCTCGGTGCGACCACCTGCCCCCACGTGCACACGTTCTTTGTTCCTTCGCGCAGTGCCGTCCTATCGCTCCAAAGTCAGGTGCACATGCCACACCTGGTCTTGGACGAATTGATTCTCTCATCTCTGGATGCGCGTTGCTTTTATCCACCAACCACCCCCACCCACACCCCCACCCCTCCCCCTCCCCTCCCTTCCCCTCACCCATTACTTTCACCCCGTACCTTCACCCCCCCCCCCCCCGACCACCCCCTATCGTCCTTCTATACCCCCGCCCTCCGCGCTCACTTCTAGGCGTCTTCCACGAAGCTCCGCGCGCTGATTGGCCAGCCGTTCGGCCAATCGCTGCCTGCGCTGCTATTGCTGCGCGCATTTAGCATCACGCCGGGTTTAAAGGGACTGTGCGTCTGTTCGGTGGGTGGGTGGGTGGATGGGTTGCTTTGTTGAGCGTCGTCACGGATCAGTAGTGTCAGCTTGGGAGGGGGAGGGGGAGGGGAGGGGGAGGGGAGGGAGTGGAGGGGAGGGGAGTGAGTGGAGGGGTCGGGAGGGGAAGGGAGGGGAAGGGAGCGGAAGGGAGGGGAAGGGAGGGGACGGGGACCGGAGGGGGGAGTGGAGGGGGACGAGGACGGGAGGGGAGGGGAGGGGGGGAGCGGATGGGAGGGGAGGGGAGAGGAGAGGAGGGGAAGGGAGGAAAGGAGGAGGGGAGGGGAGAAAGGGGGAGGAGAGGAGATGGAAGGGAGGGGTAATGGAGGGGAGGGGAGGGGAGGTGACGGGGACAGGAGGGAGGGGGTGAGAGAGAGGAGGGAGTGGTGGGTTGGTTGTTGGAGTTTTACGTCCTCGCAATATCAAAGGTCATATCAGGATTGGTAGCGACTTGTGACATTGCGCACTCATGGCGAATTTATAGTGCTGCCCCACTGGCAAATCAGGCCGCCAGCAACATGACCCAATATCCCACTCAGTCATATTATCCTGACACTAGGCTAACCACCTTCCTTGCCCTATCCTATTAATGCTGAGGGCCAGACTAGGAAGCGACAAGTATCAATTTTATAAGTCATTGCTCTGACTCGATCAGGCTTCGAACTCGTGGGCTCGAATCCCACCATCTACCAAAACGGGAGACGGACGCTCAACTCATTCGGCCATCCCGTCTGGGCTGACGCCGTGGTGTGTGGGGGAGGGTGCCGAGACAGAGGAGGGTGTTGGTGTTTGGGAGGGAGGATGGTGTGTGGGGTTGGGATGGGGTCGGGGGTAGGGGGTAGTGTCGACGGCATACGGTACATATCCTGTACGATATCGGCTGTGTGGTTAGGTGGTTGGGTAGCGTGTTCCGGGTTGTGTGATGGTGTGCATAGCATGTGTGCAGGCAATCTGGGTGTGCACGTGTACCACGACGTCGGACAGAAGGGCGGGTCGGGGTGGGGTGGGGGGAACAATGAGCGGTACTGCGCATGCACAGAGGGGCACGCAAACCGCAAAGACAACGGGAGGAGGAGGAGGGGGAGGGGGGAGGAGGGGAGCAGCAGCATGAAAAGACCATGAGGCTCCGCACGGCGGGCGTTGGTAGCTTGCAATCACACGCCAATGTTCACTTGTGGAGACACACACATCTACCCCCACTCACAATAAGGAGAGGGCGGAGCAGACCTGGTCTCATCCCAATAGACTACATCGCCATTCCAGCCGCGCGGTGCATTGTGGGATGTGTGGAAGAAAAATAAACCCGCGAGAAGCACATGGCACATGGTAATACACTGGGTTCAACTATGAAATGTGCTAGTTTCAGCTCATCTCAGCTCTTGTTTGAAATATAGAATACCAACTAAAAAAAATATTTATAATAAATTAAGATAATAGTCTTTTATCCAGCATTGCATTTACATTAATATAATCAGCACATCTTATGCAATGTGCATTTAGATTTAGACAAATCTGGGCAGTCAGACTTGTTTTAGAGCCATAACCAGAGTCAGTTTTATTTATTTTATTCATGTTTTTATTTATATCCTATGGTTAAGGACATATGTAGAACTAGAAAATGAGTAGGGTTAATCGGATATTGGTTATTTATTACTTTAAAACAAGTTTTTGTTGACACATTTGACATTTTAATGTTTAGAACAAGAATTATTGTTGTCTAGTCAATGGTGATTTAAACATTAGCCTGTAAAGTGACTGAAAGTCCATGCTTAATTATGGAGAGTTGTGTCTTAAACTTATTCATTATATTATTATATTGCATCCATCCATCCATGTTTGTGCCAAATTGTTATCTATTTTTATTAATTTTTAATAAAATCTAAGTTTTGCCCTATGCATATCTTCAAACTCAATGGCCGTGCGCCTTTGCCTTGCTGCCAACGCCGTTTTCAGCACATGCGCAGTCGGAACAGTGATCTCGTCTATTGATGTTAAACTTAAAGCTGCATAGTCCGATGTTTTTAAGTTTTTGCTATTTTCTGAGATGAATACAGGAAATTAATCATTATATTTATAGTCTACTTTACTTTAGTTTGAAGTAACTTTTAATTTAAATGGCAAACTTTGGAGATATTTGACGCAGAAATATGTCAAATTAATTTTGGCAAGCACACCAAAACTCTGGCACAACAGGCTTCAGTAATAACATGTTCTATTAAACTGCTGCATTACACCCTTCTATGCAGCAACAAATGTTTAATAAGTGCACCAGTATCTAGGTTGGATATGTAGAATGTAATCTAGATAATTATTTTGATTTTGAAAACTTGATGTTTTCATCGGACAATGCAATGTTAAAGCTGAATAGTCCGATGAAAACAACAAATTTTCAAAACTAAAGTTATCTAGATTTTATTCTAAATATCTCTCGTAGGTATGGGTGCACTTATTGAATATTTGTCGGTACGGAGGAGGCAATACTGAGGTAATTTAATAGAATATCTTATTGCAGAAGCCTATGGTGTCAGAGTTTTGGTGTGCTTGTTTGCACTTCAAATATCTCAAAAGGTAGTCATTTAAAAATAAAAGTTCTTTCAAAGTAGATCATGGTAGATTATAGCGAGCAACCTAATAATAGAAATATATTAATCTGAGAAAATTACAGAACCTCCAACAGATCGGACTACGCAACGTTAATTAAAGTTGCAAAGTCCGTGGGTTTAGAGATTCTGACATTTTCTGAGATAAATATATTATCTATATTAGGAGATATTTGATGTGTGGATGTGCAACATTAATCTTGGGCATGCTTCTCAAAACTCTGACCCCCATAGGTTTCAGGAGTAACTGGTTCTATTAACTTAACTTACTATGATCTTCTCTGTCGCAACAAATACTTAATAAGCGCCATATCTAACAATAATGAAGAATCAAATATAGCAAAATGTTTTGCTTTTGAAAATGTGATGCTTTCATCGGACTATGCAGCTTTAAGTTTAAGCACCCCCACTCAACCTGGACATCAACCCCCCACACACCACCGACCCAGAGGAGGCGCGTATCACAGCGCCCCGCTGGATGTGAAAGGCCCAAGATCAACCTGTGCATCAACGTTCACCCACCCACCCAGAGGAGGTGTGCATCGCAGTGCCGATCACTGACATGAAACACCCCACTCAAATTGCACACCACCCTTCACACCACCCACCAAGAGGAGGTGCGCAATACAACGCCCCTACTGATGTGAAACACCCACTCGATCTGCACCCCAACCTTCACACCAGCCACCCAGAGGAGGTGTGCAATACAACACCCCTACTGATGTGAAGCAGCCACTCAACCTGTACACTAACCTTCACACCACCCACCCAGAGGAGGTGCGCAATACAGCGCCCCTAGTGATGTGAAGCACCCACTCAACCTGCACACCAACAATCACATCACCCACCCAGAGAAGGTGCACAATACAGCGCCCATACTGATGTGAAGCACCCAGTCAACCTGCACACCAACACACCACCCACCCAGAGGAGGTGCGCAATACAACGCCCCTACTGATGTGAAGCACCCACTCAACCTGCACACCAACTTTCACACCACCCACCCAGAAAAGGAGTGTAACACAGCGCCCAGTTTGATGTGAATCACCCCCACTCAACCTGCACACCAACCCCCACACCTCCCACCCAGAGGAGGTGCATTTTACAGCGCTCCTACTGATGTGAAGTACTCCACTCAATATGGTTGTTGGTTTTTGGAGTTTTATATCCTTGCAACAACTAAGGTCATAATATCAGGACAGGTACCGTCTGGGAGACCAGGCCACCGGTACCATGACTTGATATCACACTGAATCACATTATACTGACACTGAGCCAACCAGTCCTCACCCTATCCCTAATAAGGCCGAGCACCTGGCTAGGAAGTGACAAGCATACATCTTTAAGTCATTGGTTTGACTCGACCAGGGTTCGAATCCGTGGGTTCGAATCCCACGATCTATTTAAACCGGAGATGGACACTCAACCCATTCAACTAGGGTACCAACTAGGGACAGGGCACAGGTGAAAGGAAGGCGGTAAAACCGAAAGTCAGGAACAATGCCGTTAGAACTATGGTTAACAATTTAACACCGCAGCTGACCCACCTGGTCACAGTCCCGAAGAGTACAGATGTGTTCTGGCACATCTACGCACTAACGATGGACAGGGCACAAGTGAAAGGAAAGCTGCAAACAAAGCAAACAAATTCTGGGAACACATCCTCATCCACAAGCCTATTACCATCTCACTAGATGTACATACTAGGCTAAGATATTAGTTATATGATAGGAAGTTATACCCCAAAGAAACACCAAAAAACTAACATAGATGCTAAGTACTTAAATAAATGCTGCTGGATGTCCAGGATACCAACCCGGAACCGGAACCCAGGCATACACCATAACATTGCTCATAGCTGTCCAGCATTGAAACCAAGCACCCTCGCAGGAGCTTACACGGTGTGGGCAGAATATATACTGTATCAATAACAAACAAAAAGTTAATTCAGCCATCCCGTATGGTCTCCCATCTGATGTGATTCATCCCACTCAAGATTCGCAACCACAACACTACCCACCCAGAGGAGGAGTGTATCGCAGCGCTTATTACCTGATAGTGTTATAGTAGAAGATACCTTTTCCCACAGATCATGCACAGTGACCTGCTACCTATAATGTTAATTATCACCACAGCCATCAGAGGGCGGGTTGGTGGCGGAAACACCTGGTAAATATAGCAGAAACTCGCAGAAGATGACACTTTAAATTGGCAACTGCCGATACTCTGTCTGGTGCTTAGTATGTGCATGTGACCAGACAGGATGGCCGAATGAGTTGAGCGTCCGTCTTGTTTTGGGAGATCAGCGGACCCAAGCCCAAGAGTGTGTGGGTTTGAACCCTGGTCGATTCGAAGCAATGACTTAAAAATATATACTTGTCGCTTCATACTCCTAGCCAGGCACTCCGCAGTATTAGGATAGTGCAAGGACTGGTTGGCTGAGTGTCAGGGTAATGTCACTGAGTGGGATATCAGGTCATGGTGCTGGTGGCCTGGTCTTCCAGTGAGGCAACACTATAAAGTCACCATGAGTGTACATTGTCACAATTCGGTTCTCATTCTGATATGACCTTAGCTGTTGCTAGGACGTAGACCAACAAACAAACAAGTAAGTGCATGGTCTTCGAGAACATCGATGGGCGATAATTGGGAGCCTCGTAATGTGTATGGCGGGCATTGTACCTGTCCTCTTACACCTCTGGCACCACTTTCCTCCCCGAGTGAGGTGCCTCGTTTTGACACACGATGCCGTATGGTGCGCGCGCATGTCATCGCAAGAACTCACCCCACCCATCCACATCATCAACACTTCACCGACTGCAGACGTTAAAGTTGCGCGGTCTGATGAAAGCATAACATTTTCAAAACCAAAATACTAATCTAGATTTGATCCTACATGTCAAACTTAGACTGTTGTACACCGTCCGTCTCCCGTGTTGGTAGATCGTGGGATCGTGGGTTCGAAACCTGGTCGAGTGAAATCAATGATTTAAAAATTGATACTTGTCGTTTCCTAGCCAGGCGCTCAGCATTATTGGGATAGGGCAAGGACTGGTTGTCTCAGTGTCAGGATAATGTGACTAGGTGGGATATCAGGTCATGGTGTTGGCGGCCTGGTCTACCAGTACCATGGGGTAGCACTATAAATTCACCATGAATGTGCACTGTCACAATTCGGTTCCCATCCTGATATGACCTTAGATGTTGCCAGGACCTAAAATTCCAACCAACAAACAACAAACTGTCATACACTTCTTAAAGCAGCATAGTCTGATGAAGCATCACATTTTCAAAATCAAAATACTTATCTAGATTTTATTATCCACATCGAACTTAGTTAAAATTGCATAGTCCGATGAAAACATCAAATTTTCAAAACCAAAACAATTATCTAGATTCGTTTGTACATAACTACCTTTGATACAAGGGAACGTATTAAGCATTTGCTGCCACATAGAAGGGAATACTGAGACAATTTAATAGAATCTGTTATTGCAGAAACCTATGGTGTCAGAGTTTTGGCAAGCTTGCCAAAATTAATTTGGCATGTTTGCACTTAAATATCTCAAAAGTTAGCCATTTAAAATAAATGTGACTTCAAACTAATATAAGATAGATTATAATGATTAACCTAATATATTTATCTCAGAAAATGACAGAAACTTAAAAACCATCGGACTGTGCAGCTTTAAGGATGCACTTATTAAGCATATGTTGCCACATCGAAGGGAATAATGAGTCAATTTAATAAAACCTCTTACTGCATAAATCTCTCGTGTCAGAGTTTTGGCGTGCTTGCCAAAACAAATTTGCCATGTTTACCCTTCAAATGTCTCAAAAGTTAGCCATTTAAAATAAAAGTTACTTCAAACTGAAGTAAGGTAGATTAAACAATAAATTTAATATAATACCTCAGAAAAATGACAGAATTTCAAAACCAGTTGACTATGCAAATTTAAGCATTGCTGTTAAATCAATGTAATAGCACTTGCTACTCTTGAAGCCTTATGGTGACAATATTTTGACATGGTTGCCAAAAGTTTAATTGACATGTTTTCACTTCAAATGTCTCTAAAGTTAGCCTTTAAAAAAAAAGTTATCTCAAGGTAAAGTAAAAGAGATTATTATCATGATCAATCTTGTGTGTCTCATCTTAGAAAAATGGTGGAAATTCAAAATCATCAGACTAGTCGAATTTAGATCAAGCTGAATTGATGGTGCAACTTCACTAACCACAACGGGTCATTTGACAGCATCAGGTTAGTTGGTTGTTGGAGTTTTGCATGCTAGCAACATCTAAATTCTAAGGTCATATCAAGATGTGCATAAACTTGTGACAGCGTGCACTCATGGCAACTTTATGGTGCTGCTGCACTGGGGAATCAGGCCTCCGGCACTATAACCTGATGTCCCACTCAGTCACATTATCCCGACACTGAGCTAACCAGTCATTGCCCTATCCTATTAATGCCCAGCACCATGCTAGGAAGCGAAAAGTATCAATTTTGCAAGTCATTGTTTTGATTGAACCAGGAATAGAATTACTGACCTTCCGCACGGGAAGCCTGCGCTCTACCGATTCGGCCACCACGTCCGGTGCCAGAACCATATCGCTCTCATCACAGAAATATAGAATCCATATTTGCATTTCATAGAAAATATATCAATTTATTTGGGAAATATCACAAATCTTTTGGGATTATTTAGCCATTTGGTTAAGCGTTTCAGTTGTTTGGTGCTAAGGACGCTGGGTTACCCATGTGTAAAGTCCATGGCTCGAATCTGTGGTTGTGTAGGCAGGCTATAGTGAAATCAATACAGGTAAAGAGAAAGGAAGAGTATGAAGTGTGAAAGAAGAGAGAAAGTCAAGCCCTCTGGTTTATTATTTATATTGTACATGGATTCAGTGTAGAGTATCACCCCACCCCATTCTCCCAATGAGAAACAAGCATTTTTCTTTTTCTTTATTTTGTTTTCTTGAAGATTTATACTGCCTATCATGGATAAGTCTGAATAGACTTGTTTTCACCATTAGACAGTTTGTCGATAGAAAGCCTGAGTCTACACTTTTACCGACCCAAGGGATTTTTAACCTCCCATACCACATAGATATGGTATGAGAGCAATTGGCCCTTGATGACGCTGTAAGTTATCCAAACAAAACTAACATAGGCTATTAACCATACCAACCAAGTATCTATCTGCTACTGAAATGCAGGCAATCAAATACCTTATCAGCAGCCACTGTGTGGTAAGATAACACCAACACTACAACTGGCCAGCATTGAAAACAAGCCTGGGTACCCGGACATATGGACAGTATAAATACAGCCTCAATAAAAAAATTAAAATTAAAAAGTTATACACAGCGGTGGAAATCCAAATTGGCAGAGATGGGGGGCATGGGGAATCGAACCACCGACCTTCAGATTAGGAATCCGACCTGGAAAAAAGTCAGACACTCTAACCAATCCGCCACAGAGAACACCACCAATCTAGCTCCACCAATGAAAAACAAGCATTCCTGGTCCCCATGGTTACAGTGATCTGCCCACCACCTCCAAGCTGAGTGGCTCCCTTGGCCACCACCTGCCTTGAGCTGAGGGTGGTGATCCTGACTAGCAGAGGGGGGAGTGGGTAGGGCTCTGAGTGCCCCTTACACACTATCTTACCAGCACCACAATGTCTATTTACCTATCAATCAAGCACCACCAGCAACTATATAAACATATTTATGCACCTGGCCATGTATACCTGTTTCACAATAGAACATTTGCATTCCCCCACCAATGCATCATTATCGGAATATTTTACACGTGGATAAACAGTTTGGCATTGGCTCAAGCCACTCCATTAATGGGACACCCAGGGTAGCGGTAGAGAGCCAGGTGTTTGCTGGGATGAATCCTGTCCTTGCAGTGATCAAATGAAACTATGGAGATCAAACAGGAACTATATAGCTCTTCAACAGTGGAGACCGGCCATGATGGCCGGATCAGTAGAGCACAAGCCTCCCGTGCGGAAGGTCCGGAGGTCAATTCCCATTTGTGTCAAACCAATCATTTACAAAATTGATATGTGTCACACCCTAGCCTGGCGCTCAGCATTATTAGGATAGGGTAAGGATTGGTGTGCTCCATGTCAGGATAATATGACTGAGTGGGATAGCAAGTCATGGTACCGGCAGCCTGGTCTCCCAGGGGGCCAGCACTATAAAGCCACCATGAGTACGCACTGTCACAAGTCGGTACCCATCCTGATGATATGACCTTAGCTGTTGCCAGGACGTAAAACTCCAACAACCAATCAATCAGAAGTGGCGCGCAGGCCTACTGTGTAGGTGATTATTTAGCAAGTGCGCGCGCGCAAAAAAAAACTAAATGGCCGCGCGTCTCCCATGATGCCATGCGTGCGCACATGGCAGCTGAGGTTGTCAAGGTTGACACGCTGCTCTGCGGGTCATTGTGCATGTGTCCGGTGCGCGTAATGACTACAGGTTACCTGCCACCTCCAACCACCCCTCATTATGTACAATCTGTGGCAGTGTAGGGGGTGGTCGATAGCGGCAGTGCTCTCCCATATTGTAGGTTGGTGGTTGGTTGGTTGTTGGAGTTTTACGTCGTGGCAATATCTAAGGTCATATCAGGACGGGTACCGACTTGTGACAGTGCGCACTCATGGTGACTTTATAGTGCTGCCCATTGGGAAATCAGGCCGCCGTCAGCATGACCCAATATCCCACTCAGTCACATTATCCTGACACTGAACCAATCAGTCCTTGCCCTATTCTATTAATGCCGAGCACCAGGCTAGAAAGCGACAAGTATCAATTATATAAGTCATTGGTTTGACTCGAGCGGGAACCAAACTCCCGACCTTCCGATCGCGAGGCGTGCACTCTATCTATTCGGCCAACGCGCCTGGTGCGCATTGTAGGGAGTGGTGTGCATGTTCATGCCTGCTTATTCATTGTGTTTTTTTTGTTATTTCAGTTGTAAGATGTATCGTTAGGAACCTGGGTTCCCCGCCCACTCACCCCCCACCCCCAACCTGTCGCCACTCCCACCCACCTTCCCCACCGTGTTCCTCTTCCACCACCCCCTCACCCACCCTACACACCAGACACTCTCCGTTTATTATGGGGCGCTTTGTGTGAAGCGGCTTTATTGCTACAGGGCGCGGTAGCCGAATAGGTAGAGCGCAGACCTCCCATGCGGAACGTCAGAAGTTCAATATTCCAGGTCGAGTCAAACCAATGACATACAAAATTGATACTTGTCAGTTCTTGGTCAGGCGCTCGGCATTATTAGGATAGGGTTAGAACTGGTTAGCTCAGTGTCAGGATAATGTGACTCGGAGGGGTAATGGGTCATGGTGCTGGTGGCCTGATTTCCCAGTGGGGCAGCACTAAATTGTTGTCATGAGTGCACACTGTCACATGTCAGTACCTGTCCTGATATGACCTTGCATGTTGCCAGGACGTAAAACTCCAACAACCAGCCAATCGTTTATTATGGGCGCTTTGTATGGAGTGGTTATTACTTCTTATTGTGGAGTGCTTTTTTATGTGGAGCATATTGTGGACTGCTTATTGGTCAATGTTTTTTTAGCAGGAGCTTATTAATGACTACTTATTATAGAGTGCTTATTAGGGGACACTTATTGCAGTGTGTTATTATGGGTGCTTATTGGTATGCAGGTATTGCAGGTATTGCAATACCTCAGTGAGTTTGACGCCCCTGCCTTGTAGAGTTGTAAACCACTGCCTTGTGGTACAGGTCTTTGGCAGAACCGAAGGCTAAGGGAGCAAACCCTAAACAGAAAACCATGTCACTGTGGCAGCATTAAGGGTGGTTGATGTATGGAACTCCCAACATCTCCCGACCAGCCACTGCAGGGACAACTAGTTTTGCGCCTGTCTGGACATGATCTTGCCGGTGTGAAATCTCTATTTGCTCCCGAAGAGAGTGCCGCTGGTAACTTGCAAAAGCCAGCAGCACTTCAACACTTTTGCAGGCAGCTTTCATGAAATGTCTCATGGACATCACTCTCAGAGCAGAGAGCTAAATGGAGAGCGGCAGTCAAGTGATGAAAGCAGTCTTTGTCGCATCGCGACCGACAGCATGATGATGATGATTGCAGACTGATTATTGCAGGATGCATATTGTGGAGTACTCCTTATTGAAGGCTTATTGTATGGTATGTTTATGGTGTGTGTATTATGGATGGTTTAGCGTGGAGTGGTTACGGTGGTGTGGTTATTATCAATATCACGTGGTTATTTTCATATAACTATTATCATGTCCTATAATAACGTGGTTAGCATGGTGTGCTTATTATGGATAAGTTGTTTTGGAGTGCTTATTGTGGAATGCTTATTGTGGTGTGATTATTGTGACATGCCCATTGTGGCATGCTTATTGTGGCATACCTAGTGTGGCATGATTATTGTGGTGTGATTATTGTGGCATGCCTATTGTAGTATCAGTGTGGTGTGCTTATTGTGGTGTGCTTATTGTTGCATGCATATTATGGTATGCCTATAATGACATGCTTATTGTGGTATGCTTACTGTGACATGTTTATTGTGACCTGTTTATTGTGGCACACTTATTGTGGCATGCTTATTGTGGCATATGTGTTGTGTGCCTATTATGACATGCTTATTATGGCGTGATTACTGTGGCATGCTTATTGTGACATGCGTATTGCTACATGCTTATTGTGGCATCCATGTGGTGTGCTTATTGTGATGTGCTTGTTGGCGCATGCCTATTGTGCTACACTTATTGTGGCATGCTTATTATGACATGTTTATTGTGACATACCTAGTGTGGCATACTTATTGTGGCATGCTTATTGTGGCATGCCTATTGTGGCATATGTGTGGTGTGCTTATTGTGGTGTGCTTATTGTTGCATGTGTATTGTATTGCACTTATTGTGGCATGTTTAATGTGGCATGTTTATTGTGGCCTGGTTATTGTGGCATGCTTATTGTCACATGCTAATTGTCACATGATTATTGTGGCATGCTTAGTGGGACAGGCTTATAGTGACATGATAATTGTTACATGCTTATTGTGGCTTGATTATTGTGACATGCTTATTATGGCATGCTTATTGTGACATGCATATTGTGACATGCTTATTGTGGTGTGCTTATTATGGGGTGCTTATTGTGACATCTTTTTATTATGTGTATGTTATGGTGTGATTTTTATGATGCGCTTATTATGGTGTGTTTATCATAGGTTGGTTGGTTGCTTGTTGGAGTTTTACCTCCTGGCCACATTTAAGGTCATATCAGGATGGGTACCGAGTTGTGACAGTGCACACTTGTGGCGACATAATAGTACTACCCCCCCTCTGAAATCCCTTCATCATGGGTTGCTTATTGTAGAGAACTATTTTGGGAGTACTTATGGAGTGCTTATTGGGGAGTGCTTTTTATGGAGCGCTAGCGACTTAGTATAGACTGACACTGACTGCAAGTGTAGTTTGCATGGCATATTATGTTGTCTGTTATATTACATGCCGCATGGCAACGTCGGTAACTATGCACTATTTTCTTGTTGCACTCAACCATATAACTATAAGTAGTTAAAGTTGCATACTCCGATGGTTTTGTTTTTCTGCGATAAATATAGTAAATTGACCGTTCTAATCTACCTTACCTTAGGTTGAAATAAATTTATTTTATATTGCTAAGTTTTCAGATATTTGAAGTGCAAATATGTCAAATTAGTTTCGGCAAGCTTGCCAAAGCTCTGACACTGCAGGCTTCAGCAGTAACAGGTTCTATCAAATTGAACCAGTATTCCCTTCTGTGTGGCACTAAATGCTTAGTAAGTGCATTGTTATCTAAGTTAGATACAGTATAACCCCGTTAAACCAAACTTGAAGGGACCCTAGAAATTTGTTTGGATTAACCGATCATTGGTTTAACCAAGCTTTGGCTTCGACTTTGACTTGGCTTCGGCAAAAACGAGGGTACATTATGAATGTAATATACAATATATGTGGGCACTTTGATTATTGTTTTTTATGTATATACAGTGTAATCCCATTAAACCAAGCTAGGTTAAACCAAACGATCGGTTAATCCAATCTTTTTTTGGCGGCCCAGCAAATACTACCATTTATCATATAAAAAAGTCAGTGGGGTCTCTCAGATGACCTTATAACCAGATGAACGTTTGGTTTAACGTACCAGAAGTGGCCTGGGGCTTTACAATTTTATTTGGATTAACCAATAATTTGGATTAACCAACTTTGGTTTAACCAACATTTTTATATGATAAATGGTAGTATTTTGCCGGACCACCGAAAAAAAGTTTGGATTAACCGATCGCTTGGTTTAACCGAGCTTGGTTTAACGGGGTTGTACTGTATGTAGAATCAATTCTAAATAACTGTATTGGTTTTTCAAATCTGATATATTTGCCATCCAATAGCAGATAATGCAACAATATATGTGTTCTAGAGGCGTCGTTAAATAAAACAAGCTTTACTTTTTACAATGTATATGATATATGTGATATATAAGCATTATGCGAGTATAAAGCGCAGAAGGGAATTGTTACTATTATTGTATATTATCGTTTAGTCATTGCACATACTGCTCTGTGGGTGTTCTCCATCCCCACCATCACGTGATCAGTGTTGCCACCACCGGACAATTCCTCTCCACAGGCGCGACACTGGCGGCCTGGTTTCCCAGTGGGACAGCACTATAAAGTTGCCATGAGTGCACACTGTCACAAGTCGGTACCCATCCTGATATGACCTTAGATGTTGCTAGGACATAAAACAACAACAAACAAACGACCCGGAACCGAAATCTCGATCTCCCGCACGCGAGGCCTGCGCTCTACCGATTCGGCCACCGTCGTCCGGTTATCTGAGTTTATCGAACGGCACAAATCAGACCGCCAGGTGACGCCACTCTCCCGATGACTCATTCAGCTGAGACTCAAAGACTCGCATTAACCTGAGCTGTCAGTCTATTACAGACTACCACTTAAACCTAAATTAAATTAGTAGCCATTTACACATATGTGATGTCTAAGCACTATGCGCGGAAGGGAATTTATTATTATTATTATTACAGTAAAACCCCGTTAAACCAAACTTGAAGGGACCCTAGAGATCTGTTTGAATTAACCGATCATTGGTTTAACCCAGCTTTGGCTTTGACTTTGACTTGGCTTTTGCAAAACCGCAGGTGTATTATTATTGCAATATACAATGTATGTGGACACTTTGATTATTGTTTTTTTTATGTATATACAGTATAACCGAGTTAACCCAGGCTCAGTTAAACCAAATGATCGGCTAATCCAAACTTTTTTTGGCGGCCCAGCAAAATACTACCATTTATCATATAAAAAAGTCTCAATGAAAGTTTGGTTTAACCATACCAGAAGTGGCATGGGGCCTGACAATTTGTTTGGATTAACCGATAGTTTGGATTAACTGACTTTGGTTTAACCAACTTTTTTATATGATAAATGGTATTATTTTGCGCCGGCCGCCGAAAAAAGTTTGGATTAACCAATCGTTTGGTTTAACCGAGCTTGGTTTAACGGGGTTGTACTGTATTAATTCTCTCTTTATTACCCTCAATAATAGATACTCTCGATGTATTTTCTCCGTTCCTTCCACACAGGGACTGGTGGCTCCACCACCGGCCCAAACCATATATATAGGGAGAATTCCCGGTCGAGTCAAACCAATGACTTACACAATTGATACTTGGTTCTACCTAACCTGGCACTCGGCATTAGTAAATAAATAATTAGATTGATCATCACGATCTACTTTACTTCAACTTGTGGTAACTTTTCTTTTAAATGGTTAATTTTGGAGATGTTTGAAGTGCAAACATGCCAAATTAATTTTGGCAAGCACACCAAAACTCTGACACCATAGGCTTTAGCGACAACAGGTTCGATTACATTGACTCAGCATTCCCAATGATGCAGCATTTTTTGGTAGATGAGTTGTTTAAGCAGGGGACATTTCAATCGCGGACGATTGGTCTTCCTCATTCCACTGCTCCTTCCTTGCCCTAGCCTAATAATGCCGAGCGACTGGCTAGGAAGCGACAAGTATCATTTTTTAAGTCATTCCTTTGACTCGACCATGGGTCAAACCCACTATCCCACAATCGACCAACACGGGAGGGAGACGGATGCTCTAACTCATTCGGCCATCCCGTCTGGTTAACTAATATCGGGTTAACTAATATCCAATATCTAAGTTATATATGGAGGATCACATACATATTACATACAATTTTGATTTCAAAAGTTTTATCCTTTCATCAGACAATGCAGTTTTAATAAGGACACCAGTATCTACGTTCAAGCTTAGACATTTAGACATTATAGACATATAGACATTTCTTATTCACAATTTCTATACATTATACCACAAACATAAATTATTCTGTTAAAAATAGAAATTGCAGGAACAGTGTAACCATTAATGGTTGTCTTCCCAACTGCCCCTTATAAACAAAATAGAAAGGTGTTTTTGTTTTGAAACTGTTGAGCTGTCATCGGATTATGCAGCTTTAAGACCAATATCAGTTAACAGACGACTGTAGACCTAGAAGCAGGCTGTCGTACAGCAGTTATTGTTAAAGGCCCTGTCACATTACGGCGTATGGCGGGAGCGTATTGAAAACCTACCTAGGTCCTGCGTGTGCCAGCCTATGATGACATTTGGTGACCTTAGGGGTGGTTTTGAGCGTATGTGGAACCTACGAGGAGCGTACGAGGAGCATATGAGGAGCGTATGGGAGCGTGCTGTGACATTTTTTGACAGTATGGGCCATACGCCCTCATAGGTCGAGTTTTTTTTAGCATGCACAAACAAATTTGGACGGACGGATTTATGAAAGCGTATGGTGCGCGTATGCCTCATACGCTTCACATAAGCCGCATCTGGCGGCATCTGGCGGCGTATGAGTAGCGTATGAGTAGCGTATGCGTAGCATATGAGTAGCGTATACGGCGTATGCCGACGTATATGACGTAACGCGCTTACGCCGCCATACGCTCCCGCAAAAAACCCTAATGTGACAGCCCCTTAAAGTTGCATAGTCCGATAGTTTTGAGTTTCAGTCATTTTCTAAAATACATATATTAGGTTGACCGTTATTATCTACCATACTATGTTTTGAAGTAACATTTATTTTAAATGGCTAACTTGTGAGATATTTGAAGTGCAAACATGACAAATTAATTTTGGCAAGCTTACAAAAACTCTGATACCGCAGGCTTCTGCCGTAACAGGTTCTCTTAATTTGCCTCAGTATTCACTTCGATGTGGTGACAAATGATTAAGAAGTGCACCAGTGTATAACGCTAGGCACCCGCTGCGCGTGCGTGAGGGTCGTTTCCACATGTTGGGCCAAACTGCTGCTTAAATAATTTGTTGTTGTTTTACGTCCTAGCTACATATAAGGTCAAATCAGGATGGCGCGCCAAAACACGCTACCAATACATTGTGCTGACGCCGAAAAGTTTGATGTGTCTCGACGATTAAAAGTGATTTTGCGCATTGGCGGCGCGCCGGCGAGAAGTGTTGTAATGTGACAGCACCATTACAACCCGGAAGCGCCTGTAGTTGAATTCCATTTCTAGAAATGCTTTCCCGAGGATTTATAGATCAGATCAGAAAAACAATGCTACCCGATTGCGGGCACATTCAGGCGCTCACAGACTGTAAACGTGTGAAACCCGCAGGTGCACCCGGCCCCCAAAAAGGGTTAAGTGATATATGCGCAATGTAATGCATTTCGGGAAGTCTTCAGATTTGTGTGATATAGCCCGATATAGGGGACCCTATATAGGCATAGTTGTCCCATAATGCAACTTGATGGCAGGTGCTTTATGGCCCTATAGATGTATGCAACCCAGCCCGCCTTCTCCTTCGCCCAGAATGCACCGCGTTACTTCAAAATTCAATAATCTAGTGGTGGGGGTGAGGGGGAGAGGAGGGGGAGGGGGGCAGGCCTGCACTCCTACAATAGCAACTCATTTGCATATTACAAAGCGTGGGATAATTTCGCGTGTACGCTTCCCTGGCTCGATACTTCCATTGGTTTTCAATTATTTTGTTACATATGTGTGCATAATGTATGAGCCATTTATATACATATTATATATATATATATATGTATATATATGAGCCTGTCTCAAAAGGTGATAAGTAATTTGGGACAAAACTTTGTCCATTGGAACGATCAACATATTATCTGCTTATGCATTTGCTCAGGATAAACTGATTGATGGTGTTTCATAATCGAAATAGAATACATATTGGTTTGAAGCAAATGTGCTTGTGTTTTTAGTGTAACCATTTCTGTGCTGTTTTGTGTCAATCGTTATGCCGGACAAAAAAAAGAAGAGTTATCACCTTTTGAGACAGGCTCATATATATATTACAAGAAAAGTAGAATTAGTTAGGATTAAAATGATTTTCAGGTAACAATCTATTATTTTAATTCAAATGTTGGATTGGCGTTTACGTGGTTTTTGCGTCGGAACTCTTCATGTGTACTTATAAATACATATGTATACCTATCATATATATACATATGTATACAGATAAATAAATGCGACTGACACTGGTCAACATCCGGGGGAGGTGAGGTGGGCGAGATGGCGCCACCGATACAGTGTTGTGTCTTACGGAGGATAACAATAATAATATTAATAAGTAATATTACCTTGCAAATCTTTATACTCACATAATAAGTTATGCATCACACACACATATATATATTAATAGATATATATATATATATATATATAAGCGGGGGATATTTCAATCGCGGATGATTGGTCTTCCTCATTCCACTGTTCCTTGCCCTAGCCTAATAATGCCGAGTGACTGGCTAGGAAGCGACGGGTATCAATTTTAATGTCATTGCTTTGACTCGACCATGGTTCAAACCCACGATCCCACGATAGTCTACTCATGAGCTACCAACACGGGAGATGGATGCTCTACCTCATTCAGCCATCCCGTCTGGTTAACTAATATTTGGTTAACTAATATCCAATGTCTAAGTTATATAGGATCACATACATATTACATACCATTTTGATTTCGAAAGTGTTATGTTTTCATCAGACAATGCATATGAGGGGTTCAGGTGCAAAACCACGTAAACGCCATGTTCATGAAAAGTGAGAGAACCAATGGAGACAGCACTTCTTAGTCCCTAATAGCCAATGAGCAAATCAATTTTGTTTCAAAACCTGGTAAGTCCTATGTTAAATCGGACCTAAAATACGGTTTTGTTGCAAAACCTCGTAAGCGCCATCTGACTTTGTCTGCAGAACCACGTAACTTGTAGAGGGCCAATCACCGGCGCGCATCAGATCACATGATGCACAAAATGGCGCTGCCCAGAATCACTATTTTGGTGCGCTGATTTTGCTACATTCCTTCGGTGTACGGCTGTTTTGTCGACATTAATTATGGCAAATGGAGTATATTGTGACTGGACTAGCATTATTTTCCTGTCATCTCTCCATACTTATGACTCTAGAGTAAGGATCTTATTGTCATTGTTATTACACTGGGATTTCATAATCGTTTAAATAATTGTCAGTTTTAACGCTTTCTGAAGTCGAGGAAGAATAGGCCTACTGCCAAATGTTGGTATAGTCATAGATAAGAAAGAGGGTTCTTTTGAATATATAATACATCCTTCACATTTAAGATATTTCTAATTGTGTGTTCTTTGATTCTGCAACATTTCCATAAAGCTAGGAGTCCTTACACGTGGTATGCGGTATGCGAATGCGAATGCGAATGCGGCAAAAAATCAAAAAGCATCTAAGTCAATGGGGGTGATTCCTTACACGCGGTATGCGGCATGCGGCATGCGGCATGCGAATACTGAATCGGTCCATGTACCGATCGGTGCGGCATGCGAATGCGAATGCTGCTGCGTTTGCCATAGAGAACAGTGGTGAGGAAACCTGACACTGTGTGTGGGTGTGGGTGAAAGGACCCATCCCGTAATCACGCCGCACGCCGCATGCCGCATGCCGCATGCCGCATACCGTGTGTAAGGAATCCTAGCTTTAGATTAGTCTTTGACAATGGACTTACAGGGCTTTGCAAACAAACCGAAAGTGGACTTACTTGGTTTTGCAGAAAACTCAATAAAAGTTGGTTACATAATGAGTTTGGGAATAAACCTTCATTTATCACATTCATAGTATTTGTTAATTGCTCCATAAATCTTTAATAAAAAGAAAAGTGGAATTACTGAGAATTATATTTATGGTCATATAAAAATCTTTATTTTAAAACAAAAGAGGTCGGGTGGACTTACTTGGTTTTGCGCCTGAACTCCTCATATATATTTATTTGTGATGCTGTATGTAGTATCCACCACAATGCTTACCAAGAAGCGCGAAATGCGCTAAGATTAGTAGACGTGGGAGGAAATTGAAGGCTTTGCATATGCATTGGCTTGGATATTCAGTAGGAATCATCACACAATACAATCGTCTACACGCATTACGCACACAACCTCCTTTTGATATCAGGCTCTCCACTTAATTCCATCCCCACCCCCTGACACCCCCCACCAACCTCACCCCACCCTCTTGGAAGGGTGAATTGGATAGGCGCCAGTTTATTAGGACTAGGAGGGGGGGGGGGGAGCCGGTGGTGGTTGGGGGGGGGGGCACTCAAGCACTTTCCGATACAGGAAGTACTACATCAAAGCGAGGTTTTATCAACTTCCTGTTTTCCAGTAGTGTTCTGATGCACAATGCCCTGAAATGCTTTTCATATATATAAATATATATATATATGTATATATATATGTATATATATATATATATATATATATATATATATCTGCATACATAGTAAGATAGTGGTTTAGTAGTTTTATTCTCTGGCAAGGATGATAGTACCTTGCCCCTAAAAAAATATTTTAAAATCCTCCGGTACGACTGACACTTGTCGACACCCTTTGGAGGGTTGGTGGGCCAGAGGTGGACAAAATCCTCTGGTGCGACTGATATTTGTTGACACCCGTTGGCAGGGAGGTGGGGCACATTTGGTGCCACCTGTCAGGTGCGTTGTCTTACGGGGTAAAACAATGGTAATAGCAATAATATCATCATCATCATCATGCTGTCAGTCGCGATGCGGCAAAGACTGCTTTCATTACTTGACTGCCGCTCGACATTTCATAAAAGCTGCCTGCAAAAGTGTTGAAGTGCTGCTGGCTTTTGCAAGTTACCAGCGGCACTCTCTCGGGGAGCAAATAGAGGTTTCACACCGGCAAGAACATGTTAAGGCAGGAGCAAAACTATTTGTCCCTGCAGTGGCTGGTCGGGAGATGTTGGGAGTTCCATACATCAACCGCCCTGAATGCTGCCACAGTGACATGGTTTTCTGTTTAGGGTTTGCTCCCTTAGCCTTCAGTTCTGTCAAGAACCTGTACCACAAGGCACTGGTTTACAACTCTGCAGGGCAGGGGTGTCAAACTCCCTGAGGTGTTGCAATACCTGCAATACCTGCATACCACATATCATATCATTATCAAATATAATGGAAATAATTCCCTTCCGATTTTTAAACCCGCATAATGCGTTATAATATACAATCACATATATATAAATATATATATTCATATATATATTTATATATATATATATAAATATACAAATTGTTTGGGGACAGCCCATTAGAGGTAACCCCCTGCCAGAAACATCGAATCCAAACATAAACCAACCACTTATGACGTACAAGCTTATAATATGTAAATAGAGTAGGCTAGTCTAGAAGTAAGTGTAGGAAAAAATAAAGGAGGAAAACTCTTGCCAAGAAAATTTAAAAAAACTAACATAAATCACTAACCACAAACCAAAACTTTAAGAAACACAGACCAATAACTGCCCAGCATTGAAACCAAGCTCGATCATCCGAGATTATATGTTATGGACAGCATAACCATCCCATAGAAAAAAGCCTCCAAAAAAACACACACACACAAAGAGAATACTTGGTGAGTTACCAAGCACACAAAGGTATCTCCAATCTAGAAGTGCCCCCCCCCCCTCCCGCCACTTCCCTTGTCTCCCAGATTCCGCCCCCTCCTCACGCATCCATCGTACCCCCCCCCCTCCCCCAAACCGCCTACCCCTCCCCGAAACCCCTTTTCAACCTGCGGCACAAGTCAAATGCTCCAACTTCCAAGTCTAAGGGGTAGGAGGGTGGGAAATTTCAATTTTATTGGCGCCATTGATGCCTATTGGTGGTGGGCGTCGCAGCTTTGATAGTGGCCGTAATGGTTTGATGGCGTCACTCATCATGGGGGTGGGGGTGGGTGGAAACTCCACCCACCCCCACCTCCTCCACTTCCCCCTCCCCGCCACCCCATCCTGCACCTCTTTACTTTCGCCTCCTCCCACCCTCCACATACATATTCAGAACTCCCACCTCCACTTCCATCCAAGCCCCCCCCCTCCCCACCTACACCCACACCCCCACAGCCCACCCCCACCCCCACCCATATTCATTTCATCCTTTTCTTCCACAAATGTCTGGTAAGTGCACAGGTATCTAAGTGCACTGGTATCTAAGTTAGATACATATGTAGAATCCAATCTAAATAGTTTTGAACATTTTATGTTTTCATCGGACTGTGTATTTCTATGTAGCTTTGACGTGGTGACGGGATTTGATCCTGGGTTGTAGAAGTGTGGATGCCCTCCGCCAGGTGGGGGGTGCGGGTGTGGATGGGGTGGGGCTGGTGGGGGTGGTGGTGGGGGTGGTGGTCGGGGGGGGGGGGTAGGGGCTATCTGTGCGACTAGTGTCGCTCCATTACTCCACCACTGAGAAGCCGGCTCAAATTGAATGTGCAAAGTGCCGGCAGGGGTCAAGGTGCACGGTGGATGCAGCCCTGTGTGTGTGTGGGGGGGGGGGGGGGGGTGCTGAAGTATGATGTTGGTTGGTTGTTGGAGTTTTACATCCTGGTAACACTTAAGGTCATATAACCAGACGGGATGGCCGAATGAGTTGAGCGTCCGTGTCCTGTTTTGGGAGATCGGGAGATCCGAACCCATGGGTTTCTGGGTTCGAGAGTCCTGGTCGAGTAAGACTGATGACTTAAAAATGTATACTTGCCACTCCCTAGCCTGGTGATCGGCATTAATAGGATAGGGCAAGGACTGGTTCACTCAGTGTCAGGATAATGTGACTGAGTGAGATATCAGGTAATTTTTTTTCTTGAAGATTTATACTGCCTATTATGGATAAGCCTGAATAGACTTGTTTTCACCATTAGACAGTTTGTCGATAGAAAGCCAGAGCCTACACTTTTACCGACCCAAGGGATTTTTAACCTCCCACACCACATAGACATCGTATGAGAGCAACTGGCCTTTGATGACACTGTAAGTTATCCACAGTGGTGGAAATCCAAATTGACAGAGGTGGGGGCATGGGGAAGCGAACCACGAACCTTCAGATTAGGAGTCTGACCTAGAAAAAAGTCAGACACTCTAACCACTCCGCCACAGAGAACGCCACGGGTCATGGTGCTGGTGGCCTGGTCTCCCAGTGGGACAGCACTATAAAGTTGCCATGAGTGTGCACTGTCAGAAGTCAATACCCGTCCCGATATGACCTTAGATGTTGCTAGGACGTAAAACAACAAATATATATGTATATACATAATATATAATAATTCTTACGTATGGAGTGATAGAGACACAAGTATGCGATTTGAGTTGGCGGTACAAGACCTCCGAGCGAGTGGCATGTGGCATCTGGCGCCCCGGCGAGGAAGGCCGGACCCACTCCCACCCCATGAGTGTGTGGGGGGGGGGGGGGGGGGGGGGGGCAGGGACACCAGAGCTTATTACATGCGATAATGGGATTATCACTATCCGTATATATATACATAATATATGTATGTACACAATACATGTATATATATATACTCACGAAAATGGGCCAATCAGTGGTCAATTGAAGATGTCGGCATCACAATTCTTAAAAGTGTAGTGCATTTCTTTGTTTCATATTAAATTATCCTCGAAGCAAATAAGGTTGTTGCATTTTCTCGACCTTTACATTCAGGAAAAATGTAAGGACTTTCCAACACCTCTGTCAATGCTAAATTATGATTATACCGATCGACGCCGACATCCATGCTCGACGCCGACAACTTTCCCCAATTGGCCTCTTTTCGTGATCCTGACCCATATATATATATATATATGGCATAGGTGGGGCATGGAAGGGAAACCCCCGACCTACTTGCCCGCTCTGAAGACACTCCAGTGCCCGCCGGCTACGGTAATACCTTACCGACGCGGCCGTGCCTGGATTTGGGGAGGGTGATGTGAGGGTGGGGGTCTGGGGAGGAGCCTAGATGGCTAGATGGTAGAGCAGGAAGTGGATAGGAAGTGGATAGGAAGTGGACAGGAAGGGGACATGAAGTGGACAGGAAGGGCTATGAAGTGGACAGGAAGGGCTAGGAAGTGGACATGAAGTGGACATGAAGTGGACAGGAAGGGGACAGGAAGTGGACATGAAGTGGACATGAAGTGGACAGGAAGGGGACAGGAAGTGGGCAGGAAGGGGACAGGAAGTGGACAGGAAGTGGACAGGAAGTGCAGATATATATATATTCGGGGTGATATGTGAGTGGTGGGGATAAAAGAGTAATTTCATGTCACACACGTATGTATGTCTCTGCTTATGTGCATGCCTACACACACATGCATATACATATGCATACATACATACATACATACATACATATATGCATACTGTAAAACCTCTCTAACCGACTACCTCCGCATATCGACCACTCCCCTGCCGATCGCTTTATTTGTGTCCCAACCGATCGCCCATACAATACCATTGTAACAATTTGTTTAGCTCCCTAATCCGACCACCTCCCTAAATGGACCATTTAAAGTCGGGCCCATGGTCGGTCGATTTAGAGTGGTCTTACTGTACTTAGATTTAGATTTAGAGTGGTTTTACTGTACTTTCATACATACCTACATTCCAATATTTAAAGCTGCATAGTCTTGAAACATCACATTTGTTAAACCAAAGCACTCCCCTGCATTTGATTCTACATATCTAACTTAGATACTGGTACATTTATTAAGCATATGTTGCCACATAGAAGAGCATATTGAGTCAATTTAATAGAACCTGTTAGTGTTAGCGTTACTGCCTAAGGCTATGGTGTCAGAGTTTTGGCAGGCTTGCCCAAATTAATTTGGCATATTTCCACCTCAAATATCTCCAAAGGTAGCCATTTGAAATAAAACTTACCGCAAACAAAAGTAAGGTAGATTATAACAATCAATTCAATATATTTATCCCTGAAAATAGGCCGAAACTCAAAACCATCGGAATATGCAACTTTAATCCACACTCAAATGTATATAAATTATTTGTATATACAGTCTACTCTGTCAATAACGGCGTCTGTCAATAATGAATCTCTGTCAATAACACCAAAAAGTGCTGGTCCCGTCACAGCACGCATTTAATTTAATAGCATTGCCTCTGTGTCTAACGGACAAGCGGACAACAAGCCTTTTTTTTCACCTATTTGATCAAAATTCTCTGTCAATAACAACATGCCATATAGTTATTCTAACATGTGTTACGCCCCCTCCCACCTGGCCACAGTTCTAAAGGGTCCGAGTATGTTCTAGCACCCGAGTGCACTATCTAAGGACAGGGTTTAGGTGAAAGGATGCTGTAACAAATTTACAAAAAAAATCTGAATGGAACGGGATCCTCTCCCACAAACCTGCATGTCACCCAAGTAGATGTACATAGTAGGCTAAGGTATCATTACTCAGGCTAGACAAAAAAAACTGGAAAATTACAAAAAAACTAACATAGGCTATTACTAACAACCAAAATTGCAGAAGGCTGACCCGAGCAGACACAGGTAAACACTCCTGGGCAAAGGAACAGATATAGACAGCGCAACAGCTGTCCAGCGTTGAAAACAAGCACCCTCACAGGAGCTTATACGGTATGGGCAGAGTAAATACCTCTTCAATAAAAAAAATAAATAAAAAAAAGTGTTTTTTGCCATTAACTCACAATTGAATCCAATCACAATGGTTTAATGTAATACCATTTCCTCTGTGTCTAACGGATAACTGTCTTATGTGGACAACAAGCCGTTTTTTCACCTATTTGATCAATATTCTCTGTCAATAACCTCATGTAAGGACCGTCCTAGTCAGTCAAGTATAAAAGAAAAACATTGGTTTCAACCTATGCCATCAGTCAGTCTCTGCCTATAATGGATCTCTCTCTATAACAGCATATTGCTGCAGTCCCATGGGTGTCCGTTATAGACAGAGTAGACTATATATACACAATTCATTTACATAGGCATAGCTTAATACTGTAGATAAGATGGCCACCTAGTACCATTGCTTATAAATCAGTTTCTGTCCAGACCGGTGTGGTGGTTTCAGCGTGTTCCCGTGCTCAGAGGTGTCCCTCGCTTCTGCGCATGCGTCAGAATCTAATAAGGATGGCCGTAATCGATTAACACTACCCGGGCGACTCGGGTCATCCGAGTCGTCAGAAATTCAAATAGAACACGGCGAGTGGAGTCGACAAATACACGTGCCATGTGCAAAAAAAGAATAACTTAGATTAATTAAATGGAAATATAGGTAAACTGGGCCATCATAAAATACTTTAAATCCTATTTTGCTGTATTTTTATCGGTTATAAAAAAAAAAAAAAAAGATTGTCCACCCGAGCGCGGAGAAGCGTATTCGATTATTCGACCCGAGTTTGTAGGATGTGCGCATGCGCCAATAAGTGGCTCAGGTGACCCGAGTTGATGCGAAATCTGCGCATGCGCAGAAGCAGCGCAGAAGCGAGGGACACCTCTGAGCACGGGAACACGCTGAAACCACCACACCGGAGTAGTACGCGATGACGTAACGACTGATCTGTCGCCATAGTCACGCCCCCTCCCCTAGAATTAGTGGGGGACAGATTTATTTTAAGCACCTACAATAAAACTGTCATGAAGTTGGCGAGCAGACATAGATAGTACCAGACTCCATACAACTTTCAAGTGACTGCACATTAAATGTAAATATACCCCTAATGTGTTGTGCAGTTTGAAATACCCTGAATTAAGATCACTTTAATTTCGAAATATTTCAGTGGATTGGTTGGTTGTTGGAGTTTTACGTCCTGGCAACAGCTATGATCATATCAGAATGAGTACTGCATTGTGAAAGTGCGGACTCATGGTGACTGGGAGGCCAGGGTGCCAGCACCATGACCTAATAAGTGATATCCCACTCAGTCACATTATCTTGGTATTGAGCCACCCAGTCCCTGTCCTATCCTAGTACTGCTGAGTGCCTGGCCAGGAAATGAATAGTATTAATTTTGAAAGTCATTCGTTTGACTCGACCAGGGTTCGAATCAAACAATCTATCAAAATGGGAGACACACGTTCAACTCATTCAGCCATCCCACCTGGTCTATTAAAATGGAATAATCCAGTAAAAGCAAAATAAAAGCTTGTTTTAGTTAACGACGCCTCTATACCACATTGATTATTATCATCGGCTATTTGACATCAAACATTTGGTCATTCTGACATATTTCTTTGGAGGAAAGCCGCTGCCACCACATAGGCTGCTCTTTCGGATAAGCTGCAAGGGCCGGTAAAAGCATAAGGTTGTCAAAAGCTAAGCTCCAGTTGGACAGCACTATAAGAGTATCAAGTGTAAAGCCCTCATGCGTGAGTGGTGTTCCAAGTCTAGACCCGTTCTGAAATGACCTTCCATATTCTTAGGACATAAAACCCCAGCCACTCACTAATGCTATTTTTGTCTGCGGTCATTGCATGTCTAAATCATAAGCTTTTGTAATAGTCAGTCTGCACTAACTTCTCAGGCAAGGAGCCAGATAGGCAGGTGAGTGTGGACAGATGGATTACATCAGGGAGCCTATGTGGTGTAATGGTTAGCACACTAACCCGGAATGCACGAGGTATGGGTTCGAATCCTGTATCCTGCTCTAGGTGCAATATTTCCCATTATCATCAACTCCCATGACACGATCAATGGTTTTGTTTGATTGTTTGTGGTTTTACGTCCTGGCAACATCGAAGGTCATATCAGGATGGGTACCAAATTGTGACTGTGAACAGTATTGGTGACTCTAAAGTGCTTCCCCACTGGGAGACCAGACCACCGGCACCAATAACCCAATTTCCCACACAGTCTCATTATCCTCATACTGAGCTAACCAATCCTTGCCGTATCCGAGTAATGCTGAGTTCTAGGTCAGATAACAACGAGTATGCATTTTGTAAGTCACTGATTTGACTCAACCAGGATTCTAACTCCTGACCTTCAGACGGGAAGGCTGTTGTCCTGTTATCAATTTGGCGGACAAGACGGGATGGTCAAATGAGTTGAGCGTCCGTCTCCCGTTTTGGTAGCTTGTGGGATTCAAACCCTGGGAGAGTCAAACCAATAACTTTAAAATTGATATCTGTCGCTTCCTAGCCAGGTGCTTGGCATTATTAGGATAGTGCAAGGACTGGTTGGCTCAGTGTCAGGATAATGTGACTGAGTGGGATATTAGGTCATGGTGTTGGCGGTCTGGTCTCCCAGTAGGGCAGCATTATGCCAAGTACACACCTACCGTATAGGATTCGCGCACTAAAACTCGCGACTCGACCCGACCCGCTTAAAACTGAAAACGGGACGATTCATTTTTCGAATCGCGAATCGCAATCGTATGCTAGGTACACACCTACCGTTTTAGCCCTAAAAATTAGTTTTTAGTCGTGAATCGCAATCGGTAGGTGTGCTAGGGGAGTGCACACCTCATGACCTTTGGGCAGTTTTAGATCGTATACGGTAGGTGGGTGTGGAAAAACGGTAGGTGTGTACCTAGCATTAGAATGTCGCCACAAGTGAGCACTGTCACAAGTCGGTACCTCCGGATATGATCTTAGATGTTGCCAGGACATAAAACTCCAACAACTAACCAGCCGTCTACGCACCTTTCAAGTTCATCCTTCAGTGCCCTTTGTACCCTTTCAGAAGGGGTTAATTCACGACTTCTTTGAGTTTATACCATACTTTTATCTCCAACAACCAACCAACCAACCAATTTGGCCATCGTGTGTGGTCAGAAACCTACGTCAACCACTTCCTGATATTAGCAGGTGTTTAGGGGCTGGAGGCCCACCCTAAAATACCCGCAGCTAGATAGCCTAATGACCCGAGTGGTGGAGATAAAAGTATGATATAAACTCAAAGTAGTCGTGAATTATCCCCTTCTGAATAGGCAAAAATGGCACTGAAGATTGAACCTGAAAGGTGCGTAGACTGATGGTTGGTTGTTGGGCGTTTTACGTCCCGGCAATCTATGTCAGAATAACCACATGTTTGATGTCCAATAGCCGATGATATGAAACAAAAAAATCAATGTGCCCTAGAGGCTTTATTAAAGTTGCATAGTCCGATGGTTTTGGATTTCTGTATTTTTTCTGAGATAAATATATTAGATCGATCACTAGTATCTACTTTACATTAGTTCAAAGTTACTTTTATTTTAACTGGTAAACTTTTGAGATATTTTGAGTGCAAACATGGAAAATTAGTTTTGGCAAGCTTGCCAAAACTCTGACACCATAGATTTCTGCAGTAACAGGTTCTGTTAAATTGACTCAGTATTGCCTTCTACGCAGAAACAAATGCTTAATAACTGCATCTGTATCTAAGTTAGATATATAGAATCAAATATAAATAATTATTTTGGTTTTGAAAAGTTGATGCTTCATCGGACTACTTATGCAGCTTTAAATAAAACAAGTTTTCAGAAAGAGACAGAAACTCAAAACCATCGGACGTTGCAACTTTACTGAACTAATGTACCAAAAAATACCCAAACAACTCTCAGCGCATGCGCAGCAATATGGCCGCATTTATGACGTAAACTAGGTGACCTTAGCTGACCGCTGTCAGCACCATAAATATTCGGAGTATCGCCAAATATATTTCGAGGTAAATTCTCTATCATTAAACCATTTAGTTCACGACATTCACTGGCTATAAAAATCCGGACACCGAAAACTGATTTTTCCATTTAGACAAATCAAAACAACATGGATGATTCATTCAACCAATGCATTTAAATTGTTAAAGCAATTTTTTTTTAAATAATTTTAATTTGGCTAAATTCAGTCTGTGATTCAGTGCTAATTAGGGGTCGCCACCACCAAACTCAACACTCTTGTGTCCAATTGTCAGGCAATCCTACTGCCCCCAAGCTCCAATCAATGTACCCCCCACCCCCACCCCCATCCCCCCTACACCTATTTATGGCGCTGTTTTCCCGACCCATGGTGGACAATAAACGAATTAAGGTGATGTGGTAAATGCGGACACAAGCCCCAGGCTGGCTGAGTGTGGTGGTGTTGTTTTGTTGTTTTCTCCCCTTTTTCTTCTTCATGTGGGTTATGTGATTAATTGAATTACGACATCTAGCTGGGTCATACATTGCCCAAGGCATTCACACTGGTAATGCTTCCTGTTAACTGGACCGATTGTACTAGACGGAGCTCACTCAATGTGCAGTGTCCTTTCTGGGTTGGGTGTTCTGTTCACTGCTTGTTTTGGGTGTGTTCTTTTTTTACACCTCTAGAGCATATTGATTTTTATCATCGGCTATTGGATGTCAAACATAGTCATTCTGACATATTTCTTTGGAGGAAACCCTCTGCTGTCACCTAGGCTACTATTTCCACTAAGCAGCAAGGGCTCTTATATATATCCACTTTCCCACAGATGGGACAGCACATACGACAGCATTTGATTAATCAGTTATGGATGACTGGTTGGAACGGAAAATAGCCCAAACTGCAAATGGGTTCGCTGAGCAGGATTGATCGGATGACAGACATCTTCACAGGTGGACACTCAACCGTATGAGCTACGACCCGCTTCCCTAACACCAAATGCAGTCTGGGATCGTCGAATCATGTCGGACCAGTTAACGGCAGGCATTGTAGGACTCTCCATCCGACCATCCCCGGCTTCCCTGTATAAGGCAGTGTAGGCTGGAAGAGAGGCAAACGCCATTGAAAACTCATTAATTATTTTATTGCACTTACTCACCTCAATAAGTATAGTAAATTCCCTTCTACACAGCAACTAGGGCACATTCGCTATTATATCGCTGTGAGAGTAGGCTTTTATTATTTTATTGTTTTATAAGACAAGTGTTTTCGTTGTTGTTTGTTGTTGTTGTGTTTTGTGCGTGTTTCTTTTTTGTTGCTTTCGCTGTTGCGATTATATATATATATGCATATATATATATATATTTATTGTTGTTAAATATATATACATATATATATATGTATATATATATCTATGTCTCATGAAAATGGGCCAATTGGGGATTTTAATAACAAAATGCACAAAAGAGTGGGAATGCATCTCCAAAATACTCTGGATTAAAGTTTCCTGCGTGGCAAAGGTTGTAAGGAACATCGCTGTGAAAACGATGGTTAAAATAGTTTTAAATGTTAAAAATAGGAAATCTTATGTCTTGCCTAAAAAGAAGAAAAGTAATGTACAATTTCCATTTTGGTCATGTAGTGTGAAAGAAAAGGGGTTGCATTTATGGAGATTTCCTTACAAAATCCTATGGAATGTACACATTGAGGGAAACCCATAAAAAAAGGGTTCATCAAGATATTTGTCTAATGACGTCTATTTTCAAAGAGCGATTTTGCTCAATTTACCACATGTCGGTGTCGCAATAGTTAAAGTGTAGTACATTTCTTTGTTTCATATTAAATTATTCTAGAAACAAATAGGGTTGTTGTAGTTTCTATAGCTTAGCATTGACAGAGGTGTTGGAAAGTTCTTAAATTTATCCTGAATGTAAAGGGAGAGTAAATAAAAGAACCATATCTGTTTCTAGGATAATTTAATATGAAACAAAGAAATGCACTACACTTTAACAATTGCGATGCCGACATCCGTTAAAGATGTCAGCATCGACCATTGGATGTCGGTGTTGAATGGTATAATTATAGTATAGCAATAACGGAGGTGTTGGAAAGTTTTAAAATTTATCCTGAGTGTAAAGGTAGACAAAATACAACAGAAAACTTTGAGCCAGAGTATTTTGGAGATGCTTTTCCACTCTTTTATGCATTTTATTATTAAAACCACCAATTGGCCCATTTTTGTGAGACAAACTCATATATATATATATTTCTATTGTTGTCGATTTTTATTAATGTAAACAATGTCCATTCTCGCTGGAATGTAAGAAAGAAAAACGTTGCTTAGGCCGCTCGTTTTGAGTTTCTACAATTATTTGAGATAACCATAGTCGGTTGATCGTTATTATGTGCCACACTTTAGTTTGAAGGAGCTTATATTATAAACAGTGATAAATGATAAGCTTTGGAGATATTTGAAGTAAAAACATGCCAAAGTAATGTTGTCATGCACCTAAAAATACAGACACCATAACCTTTATTCGGCAGCAGGAGGTTCTAATGCCTGGTACACACCTACCATTTGTGCGCGCACACCTCCCGTATACGATCGAAAACTGCCCGTTTCCCCCACAAAAATCGCTTGGTGTGCGCTCCCCGCGCACACCTAGCGATTGCAATTCGCATATAAAACTCAGTTTTTAGGGCTAAAAGCGGCCGATTACGATTGCGATTCGCGATTCGAAAAACGAATCGGCCCGTTTTCAGTCTTAAGCGACTCGGGTCGAGTCGCGAGTTTTAGTGCGCGAATCCTATACGGGAGGTGTGTACTAGGTTAAACTGACTTAGATAAACTGACTTAGATGCAGCAACCAATGCTTACTAATCGCGGAAGTATAAAAGTTGGATATCTAAAATCAAATCTAGCTAATTGTTTTGGTTTCCGAGAAGTGAGTGCTTTCATCCAACCATGCTGTTTTAAGTTTACTTAGTACTAACATTTATTTCAAGTTGTATAATCCGATAAAACCATACAATTTTCGAAAGTAACGCATTTGCCTAGATTTGATCCTACATATCTAACTTAGATGCTGATGCACTTAGTAAGCATCTATTGCTACCTCGAAGGAACGTTACATTACATCAATTTAATAGAAACTGTCACTGCTAAACATCGCACCGCATTTTTGGTGTGCAAGCCAACATTATTTTTCATTTTTTCACTTCAAGAGAGAAACGTAGTTCAGGCAGGAGAAAGTCCACCTGTGAAGGTGTGGGTCATCCGATCGAATCCTGCTCAGTGGACCCATTTGCAGTTTGGGCTATTTTCCGTTCCAACCAGTGGTCCACAGCTGGTTCATCAAAGGCTGTGGTATGTGCTCTCCTGTCTGTGGGAAAGTGCATATAAAAGATCCCTTGCTGCTTATCGTAAAGGGTAGCCTATGTCGCGGCAGTAGGTTTCCTCCAAAGAAATATGTCAGAATGACCATATGGTTAATGTCCAATAGCCAATGATGAAAATCAATGCGCTCTGGAGGCGTTGTTAAATTAAAAAAACTTTCATTTCAAACATCTTCAAATCGCTTTTAGTAACAGTTAGTGCAAACTACGGTCAAGTATATTATACCATCAACTTAGTATCATTATGTAAATATTGGGAAAGTGGTCCCACATCCTTTTTATATTAAACCGGCCTGCTGAGCCTGAATATGTGAGGGGAGATTTCCACAATTGCTAGTGTGCAAAGTGCAACCTAAAGGGGTCGGTCCCCTGATCCCCCGGTCTGTGGGAAATTATATTTGGTCATGTTGAGAACCATATTACTATTAGGTCATGTGATGAGTGAATCGCACCCATGATGTCATTCATATATTACATTCCCGGTTGAGCGTCCGTCTCCCATTTTGGTAGATCGTGGGATTCGAAAATTGATACTCAAACTGAACAGACCTTACATTAAAACTTACAAAAACTTTACCAAATGAATATAGAAGATAACAAATTGTGTATTCAACAGTTATTGTATACCTTATTCTATATACCTTTTTGTGTAAATAACCCAGAATTGAACAAATTCCTTAAAGACCAGTGCTTCGGCACTGACAAAAGACTTAAGCTAAGATTCCTTACACGCGGTATGCGGTATGTGGCATGCGGCATGCGGCATGCGGTATGCGAATGGGAGGATTCCTTCTATGCGGTATGCAAACCCGTAACCCCACCACCACCACTACCTTATGGTTCCCCTCTGCACCCTTGTGTGTGACCGTTCTGTAATGCTCAGTCACCTCTCCTCATCTAAAACTAATGGACAAGTGCGACTGACGTTTCTATTCACATACCGCATGCCGCATGCCGCATGCCGCATGCCGCATGCCACACCAATCGCTACAGGGACCGATCGAGTTGCCACATTCGCATTCGCATTCACATTCGCATTCGCATTCGCATTCGCATTCGCATTCGCATTCGCATTTGCATTCGCATGTAAGGAATCACCCCCATTGACTTAGATGCTTTCTGATTTTTTGCCGCATTCGCATTTGCATACCGCATACCGCATACCACGTGTAAGGAATCTTAGCTTTGTTCAGCAGAATAAACCAAAAGAAATATTTATTGCTTCCTAGCCAGGCGCTCAGCATCAGGAGGATAGGGCAAGGACTGGTTAGCTCAGTGTCAGGATAATGTGACTGAGTGGATATCAGGTCATGATGGTAGTGGTTTGGTCTTCCAATGGGGAAGGACTATGCAATCATGTGATGAGGGAATCCCACCCATGACGTCATTCATATATTACATTCCTAGTTTGTGTGACATTTCAGTAGACTATACGGGGCGACTTTAAAATAGGGTTGATACTAGGCCATGAAATCTACACATTCAAGCAGATTGTGCGGGAATGTCACTAGTGTCAGTTGGCATTGAGCTAATGTAGAGTATTTTGATCAACCACATTTAGTAAAAAAAAAGAAAAAAAGAAAGAAGTTTGTTTTATTTAACATTGACTTTGATTTTTATCATAGACTATTGGACGTCAACCATACGGTCATTCTGACATATTTATTTGAAGGAAAGCCACTGCCGCCACATAGGTTACTCTTTCCGATAAGCAGCAAGGGGTCTTTTATATGCACTTTCCCCACAGACCACTGGTTGGACCACATTTAGTAATCAAAAGTATTATATAGCATAAGCTCAAAACCATCTGCTTATGTAACTTTAAATTCAAAATAACCGCCACTCTCTACACTAAAACCTCTCTAAATCGACCGACCACACGACCGACTTTAAGTGGTCCATTTAGGGAGGTGGTCGGTTTAGAGAGGTTTTTTTTTTATTGGTACAATGGTATTGTATGAGATCGTTTGGGACCCATATAAAGCGATCGATATAGCGGAATAGTCGATCTGTGGAGGTGGTCGGTTAGAGAGGTTTTACTGTATAAGTATTAACAGGCGCTGAAGCTCTGTCCGGGTACACTGGTCCCATGCTAACCAGGCGGCATCCCCCATTCACTTAACACCGCCGGAGAGAGTAGCGCAGTACCCCTCAGGGTTCTGCCCACCGGCAGGTGGTACGTTCTCCTGGTCCCCACACCTGCGCTTTGTGCGACTTTCACCAGGTGGCGGGTGTACGATATGTAACAACACGAGGGGAGCTAGCTCAGATGGTAGAGCGCTCGCTTAGCATGTGAGAGGTACCGGGATCGATGCCCGGGTTCTCCAGAGTGTATGTTTTGGTTGACGCCTTTTATTTGTATTTCTAATGCGGCACTGTCAGTAAAACCTCTCTAACTAGACCTACCATGGGACTGACTTTAATTCGTCCATTTAGGGAGGTGGTCGGTTTAGAAAGTTATAATATTGTAGTAGTCTGCACTGACCTCTCAGGCAAGTAACCACATGTAGGTGTGGGTAGTGTGCAAAGAGATGTGGGTTCTAGTCCCGCTCTAGGCACAATATTTCCCATTTTCATCACCCCCATGACACTGGTTGCCGTGACCAGGATCCTGTACAAGCTGTGTGCTGTATAGTTGTTGAACCTGTCCTGTGTATGTTACTATGTATGTGTAAGTGCATTGCCTGTATGTATGTAATTGTAAGCATTAAAAGACTTACAATTCCAGGGGGACAAGTGTAGTGATCTGCACTAACCTCTCAGGCAAGGAGCCACATAGACAGGTAGGTGTGGGTAGTGTGGTGATGTCAGGGAGCCTAGGTGGTGTAATGGTTAGCACACTGGCCTGGAATGCTGAGAGATGTTGGTTCTAGGTGCAATATTTCCCATATTCATCACCCCCAATGACAATAAATATCCTTACAATGGTATTGTTCGACCCAAATAAAGCGATCGATATAGGGGTGGGAATAGAGAGGTTCTACTGTAGTGTGATATTCTGAGGTGACTGGCTGCAGAAGAATCGTAGTGTCATTACAACTGCATCATCTTTCCCTTTCACCCACAATTTGTTTGGGTCAAATAATCTTATTCATATGTATCTGTTATCAGTGCATACCAGTTAGCACTGGTCTTGCAACTGTAACTAGTGTAAGCGGGTAAGTGTGACATCTATATAGGTATTTAGACACTGTTTTTTTGTACCTGGTTTATATAGTAAATTGAAGTGTGAAGTAAATTCTGAAAGGAAAGTGCAGACAATGCAATGAGTAATGAGTATGCGGTGCATTACATTATTTTACAATTACGTGAAAGGTTTTAGTTGTTGGTTTAGGATTTCCAATTCAGTCGATATTAATACCTTAACTAATTCAGTGTGATCAGATACTCTTTTAGTCATTGTGTTGTTTTGTATGCAATATGATTTGGGTGTTAATTGGGGTATTTTTGTGTTAGTAAATCAAGATACCCCCCCCCCCACCCCCAAGAAAAACATCATTAAATTTAGTGTATTATTTGACACTTCAACCGAATAGAGCTCCACCATTCACCAGTACTAGTATTACACCTTCTGTATTGATACATCAGTTACTACAGCTATTTGTAAATTGCATAGTTCAAGGGTTTGGGGTTTTCAGATACATGTATGTCTCATACACATATTTAATAATTATATATATATATATATGACTATATAGGTATGTATATACTATTAGTAGGTTGATCACTGTATTTCATTTCATTTCTTTGAAGTAATTTGTTATTCTAAATAAATAACTTTGGAGATATGTGAACTTTAAACATGTCACATTATTTCACATCCACATATATATGTATATAGTATTATTAAGTTGATCGTTACCTGTCCGTTCCCGTCCAATAAGTGCCTGTCACACTATGCCGGATTGAGCAACGGACAGAATTGTCTAGTTCGGTGGTGATAAGTATCAAAATGTATTAAAATGTGTCAAAGTGTTGTAACATCGGGTCTACAAACGGGCTTGAAACGGACATGAAAAGGACATGAAACGGACATGAAAAGGATATGAAACGGACAAGAAACGGTCATGAATTTGACAAACAACTATTATAACTCAATGACTCGAGACCCACTACCCCTACTTTAGACCCATTACCACCACTGAATAACTACATCTTCAACCAGCAATGCACACAATATAAACCACTATACATGCACAGCATGGCACTATTTAAAGACTAACCATTATTAAAACCAAATCTAACTGTTATACAAACACAGCATATGATGTAACCACTAGTGTACCTTACTGCACACTGTATCTTGATGCATATACCTTGCACTATGTTGAGTACCTATGCTGTACACTATGCAGCATAAGCTGCTCCCCCACTTTCTTTTATGTTCAGAATGTGTTGCGCTGCACACACTCCAACACATTCCACTTCCACTATGTACAGATGTAATACGACCACTCCAACGGCTGGAAGACCAGTGCCCCGGCACTGACAAAATATGTATTCAGATGAATAACAATATTTACAAAAAAAAAAAAAAAAGGACATGAACGGATAGCTAACGGACGAAACAAAATCAAACTGGACAAGAACCATAGACGTCAATCCGGCGGCATCCATTCCTAGTTTTGTGCATGTTCAAAACTTTTACGGACACAAACCGGACATTGTTCGTTTTCTGTCTGTTTCCCCCAATCCGGTGAGGTGTGACAGGACCTTTACATGTCCATTACACGTCCGTTGCCATTCGTTATAGTTCTTTCTGTATTCTGAATTGTCCGTTGATCGTTAGGTACGTTATCAACCGTTACCGTCCGTTACATAATCAATACATTTCAACTCCGAATCACACCGGACTAGAATAATTTTGTCCGGCTCTATCCGTTTGCTCAATCCGGCGAGGTGTGACAGGGCCTTTAAGCCCCAGTCACAGCTACCCGGATCAGGGGCCCGACGAACCGGGACCATGGTCCGGCGTGGTCCGTGGCAATCCTTGGTGATCCGTGGCTCATCTGTGGCTGGTCCTTGGTGATCCTTGGTGATCCTTAGTGATCCTTAGTGATCTGTGGCTGATCCGGGGAATATTGCAATCCGGGGTTAACCGGCATCATCCGTGTCTGATCCGTGACTCATCCGGGTCATATTATACTCCGGGGTTGTCCGGGGGTCGTCCGGGGCCAATCCGGGGCTGATCCCGTGCTGATCCAGGACTAATCCGGGGCTGTGGACCGTGGCTCATCCGGGTAGGTCTGACAGCGAGGCAAAAACGACCAAAAGCAGTGATTTTATCTGGGGCAGTCCGGGGTGGTCCGGGGGAGTGGTCCGGGGGTGGTCCGGTTAAAAATCCGGGGCTCGTCCAGGTATGTGTGACTGGGGCTGTAGTATTTTGTGTTCGAAAATATATTGCATTTTTGGGATTATGAGCTTCACTATGCTATACTGTATGATGGACAGAAAGCTGGTAGTTAGATATGGGTCTTGTTATACTACCCTCTATTATATGTGTGGGGATCTACCTCAGATGGTAGAGCGCTCGCTTAGCATGTGAGAGGTACCGGGATCGATGCCCGGGTTCTCCAGTCACTCATTTTGTTAAAGATGTTTTGTTAGTGGAGGTGGGCGGTGTGTTTATCTAACTCACCTAATTAAATTGTTACACAATCGAATCTTCTCTATGTAAATATATATATATCCTTGTTATATTGTATGTGTGGGGAGCTAGCTCAGATGGTAGAGCGCTCGCTTAGCATGTGAGAGGTACCGGGATCGATGCCCGGGTTCTCCAGTCGCTCATTTTGTTAAAGATGTTTTGTTAGTGGGGGTGGGCGGTGTGTTTATCTAACTCACCTAATTAAATTGTTACACAATCGAATCTTCTATATGTAAATATATATATATATCGATTATAACAATCAATTTAATAGGTTTATCTTAGAAAAATAGCAGAAACTCAAAATCATCGGCGACCAGACGGGATGGCCGAATGAGTTGAGCATACATATATGTATCCTGTTTTGGGAGATCGGGGTATCCAAACACATTGACTGGTCGAGTCAAACCAATGACAGAAACATGTATACTTCTCGCCTCTTAGTCAGGCACTCAGCATTATTAGGATAGGGCAAGGACTGGTTGGCTCAGTGTCAGTATAATGTGACTGAGTGGGATATCAGGTCATGGTACTGGTGGCCTGGTCTTCCAGTGGGGCAGAACTATAAAGTCGCCAAGAGTGTGCACTGTCACATGTTGGTACCTGTCCTGGTATGACCTTAGATGTTGCTAGGACTTAAAACAACAAACAAACAAAACTATCGGACTATGCAACTTTAATTACATGATGGTTTTTTCCCCTCCCAAATAAATCACATTTGTTATTAAATCCACAATGGCCCTCCCGATACCCCGACTGACAGGGGAGATAGTGACAGTGTTCGTACAGACTGAACTGGTATTGACACAACGTCAGTGACACTTGCTGGTCACGCTCCAGTGAACACGACACGTGCAGGTGCAGTCATGCATGCATGCACACCGCTTAACACTGACTCTTTCGCGCAACAGGACAGGATGGCGGAATGTACAGGGCGACCGCTTCCCATCTGGGAAGTCGTGGGATCAATCCCCGGCAGGGTCAAAGCAATTTCATATTTAGCTCTATTTGTGTTCTTCCTTTTTTTTCTTTCTTCCTTTTCTCAATGTGTTGTTGTTGGGGGGCGGGGGGGCGGGGACATTAGTTGATTAAGCAGGGGAAATTTTAATTGTAGACAATTTGTCTTCCTCATTCCACTGCTCCTTGCCCTATCCTAGTAATTCAGAATGCCAGGCGAGGTAGCGACAAGTATTGATTTTATAAGTCATTTGTTTGACCCAGCCAGGGTTCGAACATATATAAATCCCATGACTTACCAGTGCTTACCAAAACAGCAGGCGAATTGGTTGGCTGTTGGAATTTAACGTCCTGGCAACATCTAAGGTCATATCTGTACCACAGTCATGGTGACTTTATATAGTGCTGCCCCACTGGAAGATCAGGCTGCCGCTACCATAACCCGAAAACCCACACAGTCACATTATCCTGACACTGAGCCAACCAGTCCTTGCCATATCCTATTAATGGCAAACGCCAGGCTAGGCAGCGACAAGTTTCAATTTTATAACTATAAGTCATTGGTTTGACTCGCCTGGGATTCGAACTCCCGACCTTCCGCACGGGAAACTAGCTCTCTACCTATTCGGCCATCACTTCCGGTCAGTACAGGATGGCACAGTGTATAATGCACCCACTTCCTGTCTGAGAAGTCGTGGGATCAATCCCCGGCAGAGGCAAAGCAATTTGATACTTAGCACTATTTGGGGGGGGGGGGAGGGGCGGGGGTTTACATCAGTTGATTAAGCAGGGAAATTTCAATCGTAGATAGGAGATCTTCCTCATTTCACCGCTCCTTGGTCTAACCTAGTACAGTACAACCCGTTAAACCAAGCTCGGTTAAACCAAACGATCCGTAAATCCAAACTTTGTTTGGCGTCCTGGCAAAATACTACCATTTATCATATAAAAAATTTGGTTAAACCAAAGTCGGTTAATCCAAATTATCGGTTAATCCAAACAAAATTGTCAGACCCCAGGCCACTCTGGTATGGATAAACCAAACCTTCATGTGGTTATAAGTCATCTGAGACTTTTTTATATGATAAATGGTAGTATTTTGACGGGCTGCCGAAAAAAAATTGGATTAATGGATCATTCGGTTTAACTGAGCTTGATTTAATGGGGTTATACTGTATATACATAAAAAAAACAATACTCAGTGTCCACATACATTGTATATTACATGTGCAATACATGCTTACTCAAAGTCAAAGTCAAAGACAAAGCTTGGTTAAACCAATGATCGGTTATTCCAAACAAATTTCTAGGGTCCCTTCAAGTTTGGTTTAATGGGGTTATACTGTAATTCAAATTTCCAAGCTAGGTATCAACAAGTGTTTTGTTGTTAAGTCATTGTTTCGACTAGGCCAGGGTTCGAACAGATATTCAAATCCCATTACTTACTAGAGCTTACCAAAACAGCAGGGTGGTTGTTGGAATTTCACGTCCTGGCAACATCTAAGGTCATATCAGGACGAGTACCGACTTGTGACAGTGCACACTCCCGGCAGTTATATAGTGCTACCCCACTAGGGACATCATGCTGCTGGCACCATGACCCGATATCCCACACAGTCAAAATGTCATTATCCTGGTAATGTGCTCCCCAGTCCATGTGTTATCCTATTAATGCTGAACCCTAAGCTAGGAAGTGACACATATCAATTTTGTACGTCATTGGTTTGACTCGACCGGGAATCGAACACCAGATCTCCCGCACATGCATTGGTTAAGCAGGGGAAATTTCACCCATACTTAGTAGCAACAAGTACAGTATAACCCCGTTAAACCAAGCTTGAAGGGACTCTAGACATTTAGTTTGGATTAACCGATCATTGGTTTAACCAAGCTTTGGCTTCGACTTTGACTTGGCTTTGGCAAAAATATGGGTGCGTTATGAATGTAATATACAATGTATGTGGACACTTTGATTATTGTTTTCTTTGTATATACAGTACAACCCCATTAAACCAAGCTCGGTTAAACCAAACAATCAGTTAACTGGTTAATCCAGTCTTTTTTTGGCAGCCCGGTAAAATACTACCATTTATCATATAAAACAGTTGCTGGGGTCTCAGATGACCTTATAACCACATGAAAGTTTGGTTTAACCATACCGGAAGTGGCCTGGGGCCCGACAAGTTTGTTTGGAATAACCGATAGCTTGGATTAACCAACTTTGGATTAACCAACTTTTTTATATGATAAATGGTAGTACTTTTCTGGGCCGCCAAAACAACTTTGGATTAACCGATCGTTTGGTTTAACCGAGCTTGGTTTAACGGGGTTGTACTGTATTAAGTTTTGAATCGCCTCTCGATCATATCCGTGCATGTGAGGGACCCCCCCCGACCACCACCACACACCGCCCCTTGCGCTCTACAGGCGCCCAGGCTGACGGGTTTAAAGGTCAAGGCCATTTGCATTCCGCTAGGATGATGTGATGCTCCACTCCCACCGTCATTTTCGGCCATCAGTGAAACCACTCAAAGTGTCAAGTGCCAGCCTCTCCCCCCCCCCACCCCCCCCCCCCCCCCCCCCCCAGTCTCCCCCCCCCCCCCCATACACAGTCTCAGGCAGGCTCGCGTGTCCTGGTCCCATCGCCTTCCTAGCACATCAGGTAATATTCGCGCACGGGGCACAGCGCACTGTGCGCTGCGCACTGCGCACTGTGTTGACACTTGCTACCCGCCACCTGTCCCAGGCCTTCCCACCCCCGCATCCTGATATTACCTTAGATGTTGCCAGGACGTAAAACTCCAACAAACAGCCAACCAGTCCTTCTCCAAATATAAAGGTCCCGCTCCTATTAAAATTGCATAGTCCGATGGTTTTGAGTTTCTGTTATTTTCTGAGGTAAATATATTATTACAGTACAACCCCATTAAACCAAGCTTGGGTAAACCAAACGATCGGTTAATCTAAACTTTTTTTCGGAGGCCCAGCAAAATGCTACCATTTATCATATAAAAAAGTTGGTTAATCCAAAGTTGGTTAATCCAAAGTATCGGTTAATCAAAACAAAATTGTCGGTCCCCATGCAACTTCTGATACGGTTAAACCAAACTTTCATGTGGTTATAAGGTCATCTGAGACTTTTTTTATATGATAAATGGTAGTATTTTGCTGGGCAGCCAAAAAAGGTTTGGACTAACCGATTGTTTGGTTTAATCAAACTTGGTTTAATGGGGTTATACTGTATATACATTAAAAAAACAATTATTAAGAGGTCCACATACACTGTATATTACATTCCTAATGCACCCATGTTTTTGCCAAAGCCAAGTCAAATTCGAAGCCAAAGCTTGGTTAAACCAATGATCGGTTAATCCAAACAAATGTCTAGGGTTCCTTCAAGTTTGGATTAATGGGGTGGGGTTATACTGTATTACTTTATTAGATTGATCGTTATAATCTACATGACTTTAGCTTGAAGTAACTTTTATTTTAAATGGCTAACTTTGGGAGATACTTGAAGTAAGCAGCCATGCAAAATTAATGTTGGCAAGCATGCAAAAATTGACACCATGGGCTTCTGCAGTAAGATGTTCTATTCAATAGACGAGATCACCGTTCCGACTGCGCATGCACTGAAAACAGCATTGGCAGCAAAGCAAATGTGTCGGGCCATTGAGTTTGAAAATACGCGTAGGGCAAAACTTCAATTTTATTCAAAATTAATAGAAATATATAACAATTTGGTATAAACATGTATGCACAGATGGACTATAATGATCTGATGAATATAGCTAAGACAAAACTAGCTATAGTTAAACATTGTGAGCTTAGAAACATACAATGTCAAACAAAACAATCAGTCACTTTAAGGCTGATATCCACATCACCATTATTAATTCTTGTTCTAAATATTAAAATGCCAAATGTGTCAACATACACTTGTTTCAGAGAAATATATAACCAATATCTGATTAAACCTACTCATTTTCTAGTTCTACATATGTCATTTACCATCGGATATAAATAAAACCATGAATAAAATAAGTAAAACTGACTGGCTATGGCTCTAACACTAGTCTGAGTGCCCAGATTTGTCTAAATCTAAATGCACATGGCATAAGACGTGCTGATTATATTGATGTAAATGCAATGCTAGATAAAAGATTAACATCTTAATTATTATATATATTTTTTTATTTGGTATTGTATGTTTCAAACAAGAGCTGAGATTAGCTGAAACTAGCACACCCAGTGTCTTAGCATGTGCCATGTGCTTCTCGCGGGTTTCTTTTCTTCTACGCATCCCACAATGCACTGCGCTGCTGGAATGGTAATGTAGTCTATTGCCTCAGCATTCCCTGCTATGTGGCGACAGATGTTTAATAAGTGCATCAGTATCTAAGTTAGATAAGTAAATTTGTATATTTTCATCGGACAATGCAGCTTTAATGCATGCATGATTTATCAAACCTCCATGGATTGTGAAACCTGAAGCTGAGAGACATTAAGACCGACTCATGGACGCAACTCTCACAGCAGAGAGCTAAATGGAGAGCGGCAGTCAAGTAATGAAACCAGTCTTTGTCGCATCGCGACCGACAGCATGATGATGGATTGTGAAAGGAAAGTATATATATGTATATAATATATATGTTGATTTGTACTACTGTATCATGGCATGGCAGGCTTGCTTTTGGGGGGTTCGTAACCTTACGTTGGTTACCGGCTGCAAAAATGCAGCAATATAGAAAGGCCTCGATAAATCGGTTGAATCTTTGGTTGAAGTTTATTCTTCAGGTGGGACGTTGTAGAAGCTGGGGATGTCTTTACAACCTTCAAAACTACGAATCATAAGGATATTCTAACTCCCTAAACCGACCAGCCCTCTAAATGGGCCATTTAAATGTCCCATAAGGGGCTTATCACTATCCATATATATAATATGTATCTAAATATATATATATATATGAATATATATAACATGTATTTATATATATATATATATATATATATATATATTCCTCCAGACTGTGTGGTGCCAGGGGAGCCGTGCCCACCAATTACCCCGACAGCTGGGGGGGGGGGGGTTAAGGGGCGCCCCCAACGCGCCAAGGAGGAATAGATACAGTATATGTTCCCCTTGCATTTATACTCGTATAATGCGTTATACATCACATATATATAAATATACAGTAAACCCATTCTAAATTGATCGACCATGGGACATTTAAATGGCCCATTTAGTGGGCTGGTCGGTTTAGGGAGTTAGAATATCCTTATGATGGTATTGTTGGGACCCAAATAAAGTGATCGATATAGGGGACTGGTCGATCTGTGGAGGTGGTCGGATAGAGAGGTTTCACTGCAATATGTATCTAAATATATCTATACATATATATATAATGTATATATATACATATATATATGTATATATACATATATATGCATATATATAGGTATGTGTATAGACAAATATATATATACATATATATACATATATATATACATATATATATATATATATATATATATATATACATATGCATACACATACATCTGTGTAAACTACAGCGAATTTTAAAGTAACAGCTTCATGACTTTGCCCGTCCCAGCCTCGCCACCAATCAAGCTTGCCGTTGTTGTGGCAGCGTTGTCTCCGTGGCTAAGTGGTCATGGTGGGTTGTAAGCTTGACACTGATTGGCTGCTGATAAATCTAGCGGGCGGCTGACTGGCTGCGGTGACCCGCGGGTCGCGCATGCTCACACGCACTCTGGCGGTAGGGTGGGGTAAGGGGGAGGAGTGCCATTAGGTGGTCATCGGGTATCTCTACCTAGAGGAGGGGGGTGGGGTTGCCCGATGACTCCCAAAGAGGTTTGTTGTTTGTTTGTTTGTTGTTGTTTTACGTCCTAGCAACATCTAAGGTCATATCAGGACGGGTACCGACTTGTGACAGTGCGCACTCATGGCAACTTTATAGTGCTGTCCCACTGGGAAACCAGGCCGCCGGCACCATGACCTGGTATCCCACTCAGTCACATTATCCTGACACTGAGCACACCAGTCCTTGCCCTATCCTATTAATGCCGAGCGCCTGGCTAGGAAGCAACAAGTATCAATTTTAAAGTCATTGGTTTGACTCGACCGGGACTCGAACCCACGACCCCACGATCTACCAGCACGGGAGACGGACGCTCTAACCCATTCGGCCATCCCGTCTGCTGTCTGGTGTCCAAGAGGTGTACTGTATGGAGTTGTATAGTCCGTTTCTTTAATAATAATAGTTTTTTAAATTTAGTTTTGCGGAGTTTTTTGATAGCTAAAAAACTAGTTTTTGATAGTTTCTTGATAGTGTTTATGGTTCTTTTCGGATATTTTCTGATAGTTTTTTTTGATAGTTTAAACAAAATATTGTTTGATAGTATTTTGAATAGTTTTTAAAATAGTATTTTTGAGTTGTTTTGACAGATTCTTTTTATAGTTTTTAATCGTTTTTAATAGTTCTTTTGATAGTTTTCCCCTTGTAGTTTCTATCACTTTTTGAGATAACGGTAGTATGGTGATTATCATAATGTCCGTTACTTTACTTTGAAGTAACTTTTATTTTAAGTGACTAATTGTTGATATAGTTGAAGTGAGAATATCCCAAATTAATTTTGGCGAGCAGATCAAAACTCTGCCAGGGTAGGCTTCAGTAGTAACAGGTTCTATTAAATTGAATCAGTATTCCCTCCTATGTAACATCAAATGCTTAATAATAATAAGTGCACTTGTATCTAAGTTAGGTATATAGAATCAAAACTAGATAATTGAACAATGAGAACACGGATAAATGGTATATATTTGTACTTTTCTTTTTTAATGACCAAAAATGGCAATCATACATGCTTGAGTATAATGAGAGAAGGACCCAAGATACTTTAACCCTATAGGTCTAGTCTCTTATTGTGGAGTGGGCGGGATGGCAGAGGAAAAGGTCCGTCGCCATCCACCGCCAAGTCGTAGTGGCAGATTCTCAGTTTTGCACGCTTTATGTAGCAGCTGGCTGGACCCGAAACGTCATGACTGCGTCAAGTTTTCGTAACTTTGTAGCAGATTTCGGCTGCTGATGTTGTATCTAATTTACATATTCAAATCCGCCAGCTCTCGGCGGTTACTCGGCATAGTTACAAAAGACCCGCTAGGCGTGGTAAGCATTAATCTGTATATTTAATGTTAAGGTTCAAGTACAGGTGGTGCCAGCGGCTGTTGAATAGGTATCCGACTCTGCCTTGTTTGATTACCCATGTTGCGAGCAACATCGACAATTGATTTCGATTTGAAATTGTTATGCTTTCATCGAAATATGCAACTTTAGAGTTGCCGAGTCCGATTGTTTTTGAGACCGGTTATTTCAATGTCAGGATAATGTGACTGTGTGGGAGATTGTGCATTGGTGCCGGCAGCCCAGTCTCCTATTGGGGGAACATTATACAGTTGTCATGGGTGCGCACTGCCAAAAGTTTGTATCCGTCAGCTTTGTCACTAGCCACCAACCACACTCTTCTGTCAGTCAAAGAAATACTGAGGTGTGTTATAAAAAAGAAAGTTTGTTTTAGTTAACGATGCCTCTAGCGCACATTGATTTTTATCATCGGCTATTGGACGTCAACCATATGGTCATTCTGACATATTTCTTTGGAGGAAACCCACTGCTGCCACATAGGCTACTCTTTCCGATAAGCAGCAAGGGATCTTTTATATGCACTTTCCCGCAGACAGGACAGCACATACCACACAGCCTTTGATGAACCAGTTGTGGACCACTGGTTGGATGTGGGTTATATGCGTCGTTATCTAAAACTGGACACCACATATTTGCTTTTCATGCTTCGATGCTGATAATTAATTCTTTCCCTTATTGATATCAAGTCAAATAATGATCCTTACCTCTGTGTATTAAGTATGTTAGCAGTATATTTAGTATATCCCACAAAAGATATCAAAAGTATACTTGTATGATTTTGTGCTGAAATGAAAAGATGCGAAGACTTGTTTTCAATTTGTTTTCCAAATGTTACTTGTAACCTTGTTGGCTTAAAGCTTCATTGTCCGATGAAACATCAAATTCTCAAAACCAAAACACTTATATAGACATAATTCTACGTATTCACCTTTGATACTGGTGCACTTATTAAGCATGTTTTGCTGCATAAAAGATTGTAATAAGTCAATTTAATTGAACCTATTACTGCCAGAGTTTTGGCATGCTTGGCAAAATTAATTAGCCATGTTTTGACATCAACTATCTCCAAAGTTAGCCATTTAAAATATAAATTACTTCAAACTAAACTAATATAGACTATAATGATTAGCATACTGTATTTATCTCAGAAAATGTCAGAAATTCAAAAGCATCGGACTATACAACTTTAAACTAAAATCAATCGAATATTGTTTGATTCCATCATGTATGTTAAAATAATGTATGGATTAACACATTGCTCAATTTGTTCACGATGTAAATCTAAAAGTGAACTTTTCCCTCCAACTCTGACATAGGCACAGATAAGGATGGGAAGATATGTAGTGAGGTAACTAGGTAGGTATGTTGGTGGATAGGTATGAATAGGAAGGTGCATAGTTAGCTAAGTAGGTGTGTAGATTTTTTAGGAGGTAGGTTAGCAGGTAGGCATGCAGTTAAGCAGATCGGCATGTAAGTATGGAGACGTGGTATCATCCAACCACCCACACACCCCCTCCCTCACAGACCTATCTACCTCTGACCCAGTGAGTGAGGTCAGAGGTCGTGCAACATCCCCCTTGCACTCATGACGACTTTATAGTGCTGCCCCAATGGGACACCAAGCGGTCGGCACCATGACCTGATATCCCACTCAGTCACATTACCCTGACACTGAGCCAACCAGTCCCTGCGCTATCCTATTAATGCCGAGCGCGTGGCTAGGAAGCAACAAGTATCACTGTTTAAGTCATGAGTCAGCAAGTAGCTAGGCAAGCATATACATGTAAGTAGATCGGTAAGTAGGCAAGCATGCGTGTAGGTTTGTAAATAGGTAAGTAGGCAAGTAGGTAGCTAGGCAAGTAGGTAGCTAGCCAGGTACGAGGTAGGTGCTTGAGTGCTGGACGCCAATTGCTCAAAGTGCGAATAACAAACAACACAGACAGACAAGTACATTCTGATAAATCAGACAGCGCACTCTTTGAACTGCTTAATTCGCAACCTGCCCCTGGAGAGAGCCATAAGCACGTGGGAGGACAGGTGTGCAGATTGAGCATCTCCGGGCAGGATCCCTTTATGTCGGCGACAACACTGGACAGTCGCCTCCCCCTCCCCCCCACCTTCCTCCCCCATCCTCCCACCTCCTCTCCATCCCCACCCAGATTTATACCCTACCCTGTGATCCCCCTTCCCCCTCCTTTCCCCTCCCCCCTCCTCCCTCCCCGCATCCCCACCCAAACCGATACCCTACCCTCCCCTTCCTGGACACTCCTCTCCCCTACCCTGCGCTCCGTCATCCTCCTCTCCCCACCCAGACCTTTCACCTACCTTTCCCCCCCCCTCCCGTACCCTCCTCTCCCCAGTCAGACCTATCCCTACCCTGCCGTTCCCCCTCCTACACCCTCCGCTCCCCACCCAGACCTATCCCCTACCCTGCCCTCCCCCTCCTGCACCATCCCCTCCCCACTCAGACCTATCCCCTACCCTGCCCTCCCCGTCCTGCACCATCCCCTCCCCACTCAGACCTATCCCCTACCCTGCCCTCCCCGTCCTGCACCCTCCTCTCCCCACCCAGACCTATCCCCTACCCTGCCTCCCCTCCCAGCCTCCTCTCCCACCCAGACCTATCCCTACCCTGCCCTCCCCCTCCTGCACCCTCCTCTCCCCACCCAGACCTATCCCCTACCCTGCCCTCCCCCTCCTGCACCCTCTCCTCCCCACCCAGACCTATCCCCTACTCTGCCCTCCCCCCTCCTACACCCTCCGCTCTCCCCACCCAGACCTATCCCCTACCCTGCCCCCCCCTCCTGCACCCTCCTCTCCCCACCCAGACCTATCCCCTACTCCTGCCCTCCCCCTCCTGCAGCCTCCTCTCCCCACCCAGACATAGCCCCTACCCTGCCCTCCCCCTCCTGCACCCTCCTCTCCCCCACCCTCCCGCTCCCCAGCCAGACCTATCCCCTACCCTGCCCCCCCCCCCCCCTCCTGCACCCTCCTCTCCCCACCCAGACCTATCCCTACCTTGCCCTCCTCCTGCACCCTCCTCTCCCCACCCAGACCTATCCCCTACCCTGCCCTCCCCTCCTGCAGCCTCCTCTCCCCCACCCCAGACCTATCCCCTACCCTGCCCTCCCCCTCCTGCACCCCCCTCCTCCCCTCCTCCCCCACCCAGACCTATCCCCTACCCTGCCCTCCCCCTCCTGCACCCTCCTCTCCCCACCCAGACCTATCCCCTACCTTGCCCTCCCCCCTGCACCTCCTCTCCCACCCAGACCTATCCCCTACCCTGCCCTCCCCTCCTGCACCTCCTCTCCCCACCCAGACCTATCCCCTACCCTGCCCTCCCCCTCCTACACCCTCCTCTCCCCACCCAGACCTATCCCCTACCCTGCGCTCCCCCTCCTGCACCCTCCTCTCCCCACCCAGACCTATCCCCTACCCTGCCCTCCCCTCCTGCACCTCTCCCACCCAGACTATCCCCTACCTGCCCTCCCTGCACCCTCCGCTCCCATCCAGACTATCCCTCCCTGCCCCCCCCTCACCCCTCCTCATCCCCACCCAGACCTATCCCCTACCCTTCCCTCCCCCTCCTGCACCCTCCCCTCCCCACCCAGACCTATCCCCTACCCTTCCCTCCCCCTCATGCACCCTCCCCTCCCCACCCAGACCTATCCCCTTTCCTGCCCTCCTCCTACACCCTCCTCATCCCCACTCAGACCTATCCCCTCCCCTGCCCTCCTCCTGCACCCTCCTCATCCCCACTCAGACCTATCCCCTACCCTGGCCATCCTCCTGCACCCTCCTCATCCCCACTCAGACCTATCCCCTTTCCTGCCCTCCTCCTGCATCCTTCTCATCCCCACTCAGACCTATCCCCTCCCTTGCCCTCCTCCTGCACCCTCCTCATCCCCCACTCAGACCTATCCCCTACCCTGCCCTCCTCCTGCACCCTCCTCTCCCCACCCAGACCTATCCCCTATCCCTGCCCTCCCCCCTCCCTACACCCTCCCTCTCCCCACCCAGACCTATCCCCTACCCTGCGCTCCCCCTCCTGCACCCTCCTCATCCCCACTCAGACCTATGCCCTACCCATCCCTTCCCCCTCCTGCACTCTCCTCTCCCCATCCTCCCTCCCCTCACAGACCTACCCCCACCCCTGCCCCCCCCCCTCTGTTCCCCAACCTCATATCCCGCCCAGACATATCCCCCATCCTGTACCCCTCCCCCTCCCCCCTCCCCCCTCCCCCATCTCCCTCCCCTCACAGACCTACCCCGACCCCTGCCCTCCGTCTGTTCCCCATCCTCATATCCCCGCCCAGACATATCCCCCACCCTGTACCCCTCCCCCCTTCCCCCCTCCCCCATCTCCCTCCCCTCACAGACCTACCCCCACCCCTGCCCCCCCCCTCTGTTCCCCATCCTCATATCCCCGCCCAGAAATATCCCCCACCCTGTACCCCTCCCCCCTCCCCCCCTCCCCCATCTCCCCTCCCCTCACAGACCCTACCCCCCACCCCCTGCCCCCCCCCCCCCCTTTGTTCCCCATCCTCATATCCCCGCCCAGACATATCCCCCACCCTGTACACCTCCCCCCTCTCCCCCCTCCCCCATTCTCCCTCCCCCTCACAGACCTACCCCCACCCCTGCCCCCCCCCCCTTTGTTCCCCATCCTCATATCCCCGCCCAGACATATCCCCCATCCTGTACCCCTCCCCCCTTCCCCCCTCCCCCATCTCCCTCCACTCATAGACCTATTGCCTACCGTACGCTCCCCTTACCCTCTCCTCCCCTCCCCTCAGAGACCTATCCCATACCGGGCCCCCTCCCCACCAACAGCACCCTGCCTGCCACCTCCACTCGGACAACAGAACCCATCCTACATAACAAAACACCGGACGCGGTCGCCCAGTCGGTAGAGCGCAGGCCTCCCATGGGGTCATTCCGGGAGTTCGATTCCAAGTCGAGTCAAACCGATAACTTATCAAATTGATACTTGTCGCTCCCTAGCCTGGCACTGAGCATTAATGGGACAGGGCAAGGATTGGTTAGCTAAATGTCCAGATAATCTGACTGAGTGGGATATTGGGTTATGCTAGGTACACACCTACCATATACGATCGTTTTTCCGCACCCACCTACCGTATACGATCTAAAACTGCCCAAAAGTCTTGAGGTGTGCACTCCCCTAGCACATCTACCGATTGCGATTCGCGATTTTTAGGGCTAAAACGGTAGGTGTGTGCTAGCATTACGATTGCGATTCGCGATTCGAAAAATGAATCGGCCCGTTTTCAGTTTTAAGCGGATCGGGAGTTTTAGTGCGCGAATCCTATACGGTATGTGTGTACCTGGCATTATGGTGCTGGTGGCCTGATTTCCCAGTGGGACAACACTATAAAATCGCCATGACTGTGTTCTGTCACAAGTCGGTACCCATCCTGATATGACCTTAGATGTTGCTAGGATGTAAAATCCCAACAACCAACCAACCAGATAACCAAACTAGACATGGGCGCATCTCTATAATAATTAACTTCACATTTACCCACATAGCTTTACTGCCATAGAATTTAATTTTTTAATTTTTAAGCAACCGCAGTGCATTATGGGTAAGTCAGGACGTGGATTGGTTGGGTTCTCTATGTGGAATGTGAGGTAGTTGCCCCCTCTTCCCCCCACCCCTCCTCCTCCTCTCCCCTCAGAGGACTGTGGTTGGGCTCTTCGGCTGCCTGTTTCCTTATTCCTCCCCCCCTCCCCCCCTCCCCCCCCCCCCCCAATTTCTCTGATCACTACCCATCGGAAGTCAAATCCCGACCACATGGGACCCTTTTCAGCGGTGCCCATACAGTGCTGCAGATTTGCAGCCTTCAGTGCACCAATGCCACTGAAAACTCCCCAAAAACAAAAACAAACAAATGAGGGAGGAGTACGAGGGGGGAGGGGTGCTACAGGCAGGGCAAAGACAGGACAGGGCGCGGCGGGAGCCCTCAGTGAGTGAGGTCAGAGGTCGTGCAAACGCCCGCTTGTAATGCTTTGTTCGTCACGTGATCGATGGCCAGGGCGTCCCCCGGTGCCGTGTCAGGCGCGGGAATTGGCAGAGCTCCCCCCCCCTGCCCCCCACACACCTGCACCCACCCATCTACACACCCACACACCCACACACTCCTTCTCTTTTGCTCTCTGTCCCTATCCGCGCCCCTGTCCCTGTTCTCCCCTGGACGTGGTATCATAATGGAACTAGCTAGGACTTCCGTTATTAGTGTTAAAGCCCATGTCACACATCACCGGATTGAGCAACGGACAGAATTGTCTAGTCCGAGCATCATAAGTATCAAAATGTATTAAAATGTGTCAAAATGTTGCAATATCGGGTCAAAGGCCACTGGACGAATGGACATGAAATGGACATGAAATGGACATGAACGGGTAGCCAACGGATGAAACAAACTCAAACCGGGCAAGAACTGTAGACGTCAATCCGGCAGCATCCATTCCAAGTTTTGTGCATGTTCAAAACTTGTACGGACACAAACTGGACTATCAACGGACTTTGTTTGGTTTCTTTCCATTTTGTCCAATCCGGTGATGTGTGACAGGGGCTTCAGGCTTACCTGCAGGGTGTGGGTGGGTGTGAGGGGGGGGGGGGGGGTGTACTGGTGAAAGCATATGGTTGCTGTTTGCAAGCGTAGGTTTGGTGCGCCTGTAGGCAATGAGGTTGTCTACCTATAAGTGTCTGATGTCATTGTCATTATCTACCATATGTGTATGTGTGTTATATAATGTGTTATCTAAGAGTAAGACAGTACAAGGTTAGCGGACTGTATGTGTTAAATATATATACAGTATAACCCCGCTAAACCAAGCTCGATTAAACCAAACGATCTGTTAATCCAAACTTTTTTCAGCGGCCTGGCACAATACTACTATCTATCATTTTTAAAAGTTGGTTAAACCAAAGTAGGTTAATCCAAATTATCAGTTAATCCAAACAAAATTGTCGGGCCCCAGGCTACTCCGGTATGCTAAACCAAACTTTCATGTGGTTATAAGGTCATCTGAGACCCCACCAACTTTTTTATATGATAAATGGTAGTATTTTGCCGGGCCGTCTAAAAAAGTTTGGATTAAACGATCATTTGGTTTAAGTGAGCTTGGTTGAGGGGGATTATACTGTACATACATAAAGAAACAATAATCAAAGTGTCCACATACATTGTATATTATATGTGCAATACACGCTTACTCAAACTCAAAGTCAAAGCCACAGCTCGGTTAAACCAATGATCAGTTAATCCAAACAAATTTCTAGGGTCCCTTCAAATTTTGTTTAATGGGGTTATACTGTATACAAAATCCAGAAATCTTCAGATCTGTGTCAAGTGGCAGTGATACTGATCTCTGATGCAATGTTTAAACTTGCATAGTCCGATAAAAGCATCAAATTTTCAAACTCAAAACACTTATCTAGATTTGAACAAACCTATCGAACTTAGATACTGGCGCACTTATTGAGTATTTGACACTGCATAGAACGGCATGCTAAATCAATTTAATAGAACCTGTTACTGCTGAAATATATGGGGTCAGAGTTTTGGAAAGCATGCCAAAATGAATTTTGTATGTTTACACTTCAAATACGCCCTAACTTTTAAAGCAAAGTTATTTCAAACTAAAAGAAGATAGATTATAACGATCAATCTAATATACTAATCTCAGAAAATGTCACAGACTGAAAACCATCAGACTATGCAACTTTAAGGTAAAATGGGTAATTTACTGTGCGAAGAAGTCGGATTCGTTACTAAGGACGCATAAAGCTAGGATTCCTTACACGCGGTATGCGGCATGCGGCATGCGGCATGCGGTATGCGAATGGGAAGATTCCTTCTACGCGGTATGCGGTATGCGGCATGCGGCACACGACCTGCTATATTTAAAAAATAAAAATAAACAAGTATACTCCATACTGCACTGTATATGGCCTAATATGGCATTTATATCTATGTAACTCTTGGTACGTCACATGGAAGTTCCTACCTTTATAATTACCAAATTATAGATAAGTATTCATATTTTGGTGGCTCTGGTAGCATTTTTACCAACCCGAACCCCCACCACCACCACTACCATATGTTTCCACTCAGCACCCTTGTGCGTGACCGTTCCGTAATGCTCAGTCGCCTCTCCTAGTGTTAAACTAATGGACACATCAGACTCAGGTTTCTATTCGCACCTCGCTTGCCGCATGCCACATGCCGCACCGATCGCTACATGGACCGATCGGAAAAATGCATTCGCATTCGCATTCGCATTCGCATTCGCATTCGCATTCGCACACCGTGTGTAAGGGTTGTAGCCCATTGACTTCAAGGTGTTTCGATTTTTTGCCGCATTCGCATTCGCATACCACATACTGCATACCGTGTGTAAGGAATCTCAGCTTAAGCCGCCACCTATAGTATTGTAGTAGTCTGCACTGACCTATCAGGCAAGTAACCACATAGACAGGTAGGCATGGGTAGTGTGTTGATATCAGGGAGCCTAGATGGTGGAATGGTTAGCACACTGGCCCAGAATGCAAAGAGATGTGGGTTTGAGTCCCGCTCTAGGCACAGTATTTCCCATTTTCATCACCCCCACAACACTGGTTGCCGTGACCATGATCCTGTACAAGGTATGCGCTGTATAGTTTTTTAACCTACCATGTGTATGTATGTGTTAGTACCTTGCCTGTATGTATGTAATTGTAAGCATTAAAAGACTTACAATTCCAGGGGGATGAGTGTAGTAGTCTGCACTGACCTCTCAGGCAAGTCACCACATATACAGGTAGGCATGGGTAGTATGGTGATATCAGGGAGCCTAGGTGGTGTAATGGTTAGCACACTGGCCTGGAATGCAAAGAGATGTGGGTTTGAGTCCCACTGTAGGCACAATATTTCCCATTTTCATCACCCCCACGACACTGATTGCCGTGACCATGATCCTGTACAAGCTATGTGCTGTATTGTTGAACCTCCCTGTGTATGTATCTGTTAGTACTTTGCCTGTATATATGTAATTGTAAGCATTAAAAGACTTACAATTCCAGGGGGGTGAGTGTAGTAGTCTGCACTGACCTCTCAGGGAAGTAGGCACAATATTTCCCATTTTCATCACATCCACGACAATATTATAGCAGAATAATTTAAACCGGCCGCCAATCAACCTGCCACCTACCTTTAAAGACAATCAAAGTATCGAATCGAATACCCGAGACGTCTCACTTCCTCCTGAACCTTTGAAACGATAACATCCATTCTCTATGCTCCTTAACTTTGCCATCCCACCACCCTAGCATTAAAGACTAACGGGTAGGGTTAAGTGTCCTCGAACCTTGAGCGATACATTACTGACTAACTTGACTACTGAAAAATAAATGCCACCTTATAATTGATATATTCTTGATATATACCTTATATATACTTATATATACCTTATATATCTCGCAGTCTTAATTATCAGATCGTGTTGGTCATTTCGGCGTTTATTGACACAATGGATTAATAGACGGACGTCATTCCGGTAGTGGGCCAATGTCAGATCCTGCATCGGTCGGATGTCGGACGAGTAGGGATGAGGAGGGCGCAGGAGGGGGAGGGCAGGGTACGGGATAGGTCTGGGTGGGGAGAGGAGGGTGCAGAGCAGGAGACAGACGCTCAGATATTAGGCCGATGTGATTTTGACCGTCGGAAAAAAGTCGGATCAATGCCAGGCCAATATCAATACATTGATCTAACTGCAATGTCAGTACAACGTCGGATTTCCAGCGCCATGAAGATGTCGGACACGTACCATCACACCAATGTCAGATTTAAGTGGCAAAACTTATATATATCAATCAATCAATAGTTCCATCCTCTAGTCGAGGGTTGGATGCAATGGTTCTCCACTTGTCCCGATGTTGTGCTGTTCTGATAGACTGTGAATAATTCAAGCCTGTCCACTGTGAAATATTTGTAAACCATGATGTTCTTGGTCTCCCTCTCCCTCTGCTGGAGGGACAGGGAGACCAAGATGCCCATCTTACATATATATATATAAGATGGGCACGAAGCAAACTCGGATGGTAGATATATTTATTTCAGCATTAAATAGTACATGCAGTGTATATAAATAATCTGGCCGGGCCAAAGTGCCCTACCGGTAAAAAGATAAAAGAAAAAAGAAAAGCGAATGGAAGTATGTGGTGCAGTGCCGGCTGGAGCGAACTAGCGCGAACCCCGGCTCTGGTTTGTATATATAGGCACCTGGCGCCCCGAGCGGGCCGTCCATGCCTAGCAGACGAGTGTCCGCGCACCGCGCGAGAGGAGCAGTGCGGAGCTTACACTCGCATATACGCTGGTGTATATACGTGGCTGTAAGATGGGCACGAAGCAAACTCGGATGCTAGATATATTTATACCTACATTACTAGAACATTACTAAATTATTAATTAATTTGATAGATTTGGTGTGCAATATTATAGCTGCATAGTCCGTTGAAGCATCACATTTTCAAAAACAAACCTATTATCTAGAAGTGATTCTACATATCTAACTTATAGTTATACACTGATGCACTTACTAAGCATTTGCTGCTACACATAAGAGAATACTGAGGCAATTTAATAGAACCTGTTTTTGATAAAGCCTCTGGTGTCCTAGTTTTGGCAAGCTTGCCGAAACTAATGTTGCATGTTTGCACTTCAAATATCTCAAAACCTAGCAGTTTAAAACAAACAGTATTTGAAGCTAAAGTAAGGTAGATTATAACATTTGTGGTGTTCTCTGTGGCAGAGTGGTTAGAGTCTCTGACTTTTTTTCGAGGTCGGACTCCTAATCTGAAGGTCAGTGGTTCGATTCCCGGTGCCCCCCCCCCCCACCTCGGCCAATTTAGATTTGCACCGTTGTGTATAACTTACAGCTTCAACAAAGGCTGGTTGCTTTCATACTATGTCTATTTGGTGTTGGAGGTTAAAAATCCCTTGGGTCGGTAAAAGTGTAGTCTCGGACTTTCTATCAACAAACTATCTAATGGTGAAAACAAGTCTATTCAGACTTATCCATGATACTTTTAATAGGCAGTATAAATCTTGAAGAAGAAAAAAACAAGAAAAAAACCCAACAAATTAGTTCAATATATTTATCTCAGAAAAATTCCACAAACTCAAAACCATCGGACTATGCATCTAGAAGTATAACCTAGTTAGCTAGGGAAGCTAGTGGTTTCATCCAAGAACATGGATAGACTAGTAGTAGTGCCACCTGAATGTTGGATTTCCATCCGTTTTGCATAATCTGACCGACGTCAGATTTCGGATGTCGGATATCCGACCATTTTGCTAAATTTATCCAACATCAGACTTCTGACGTCAGATTTCTATTTGTCTTGCAGCATCAGGCCACCATCAGAATTCCTACATACAACTGTATAATATTTCTAACCATTTTGCTGCATCTTTTTTTTTTTCTTGAAGATTTATACTGCCTATTATGGATAAGTCTGAATAGACTTGTTTTCGGCATTAGACAGTTTGTCGATAGAAAGCCCGAGCCTACACTTTTACCGACCCAAGGGATTTTTAACCTCTCACACAACATAGACATGGTATGAGAGCAACTGGCCTATAATGACGCTGTAAGTTATACACAGTGGTGGAAATCCAAATTGTCAGAGGTGAGGGCATGGGGAATTGAACCACCGACCTTCAGATTAGGAGTCTGACTTAGAAAAAAAGTCAGACACTCTAACCACTCCGCCTCAGAGAACACCTACACAATGTCAGATGCAAGATCATGTTCCGTCTAAGCGACGACGGACCTCCGATATCCGATGTTTTTTTAAATCTTCCGACATTGAGGCGATGCCCGGACTGGGTAGGTAGCGATGAGTGTTCATTTTAAAATCATTGTATTTTTTGGGGGTTATGTATTGTCACATTCAAAATAACAAAAATCTATGGGATTAATAATCAAACATGATAAATTGTTATTAACACATGGGGAATGAAACTTATTAATGTTACTTGTTAGTTACACACTGGATACATAAAATTAATTTCCCCTGAAAAGAAGGACTGCATATTCCAATGCAGTATTCATTCATGGACAGAACCCAACTGTACAAATGGGAATGAACTGTAGCCCATATATTATTTATACCAGACGGGATGGCCAAATGAGTTGAGCATCCATCTCCTGTTTTGGGAGATCGGGTGATCCGAACCCATGGGTTTGTGGATTCGAACCCTGGTCGAGTCAAACCAATGACTTAAAATTTGATACTTGTCACTTCCTAGCCTGAAGTTAGGCCTTATTAGGATAGGGCAAGGACTGGTTGGCTCAGTGTAAGGATAATGTGACTGAGTGGGAGATCAGGTAATGGTACTCATGGCCTAGTCTTCCAGTGGGGCAGCACTATAAAGTAGCCATGAGTACCCACTGTCAGTGTCACAAGTCGGTACCCATCCTGATATGACCTTAGATGTTGCTAGGTGGTAAAACAACAACAAACAAACAAAATATAATGTATACCCACATAATTAAGTATACGTGTCCAGCAAATAGTTTCAGTCGCCGAAATACATCCGTTAATTAGTTCTGATTATTGATATTAAAGCATCTAATTGTACAAGTATTATTTAGGAGGAAGTAAATTTCCACTTATAATGCGTTGATATTGTCAATTAAAGTTTAATTGGGAACAAGGGTAAAGCCGCATAGTGCGGTGAAAACATCACATTTTCACAACTAAAGTAAAGTCCCAAGAGGGCAGTGGAGATCAGGGATAAAGTCATCTGTCGTGCCCCATTGACCCGCCCACTTAAGGAGTTGATGTTGATGATGTTGCTGCTGATGTTGACGATGCTGATAATGCTGATGGTGAGGCAGATAATGTTTCTTTGTTGTTGTTTGACATCCTAGCAACATCTAAGGTCATATCAGGACGGTTACCGACTTGTGACAGCGTGCACTCATGGCAACTTTGTAGCGCTGCCCCACTGGGAAACCATGACCCAATATCCCACTCAGTCACATTATCCTGACACTGAGCCAACCAGTCCTTGCCCTATCCTAATAATGCCGAGTGCCTGGCTAGGAAAAGACAAGTATCAATTTTCAAGTCATTGGTTTGACTCAACCATGATTCGAACCCACAAACTTATGGGTTCGGCCCTCCCGATCTCCCAAAGCAGGAGACAGACGCTCAATTCATTCGGTCATCCCGTCTGGTCGCTGATGACTTTGATGATGTTGATACTGATGCTGATGATGCTGATGATCCTGATGATACTGATGATCTTGATGATGCTGCTGATTATGCTGATTATACTGATGACGTTGATGATGTTGATGCTAATGATGATGCTGATGATGCTGATGATGCTGATGATGCTGATGATGCTGATGATGCTGATGATTATGCTGATGATGTTGATGCTAATGATGATGCTGATGATGCTGATGATGCTGATGATGCTGATGATGCTGATGATGCTGCTGATGATGCTGATGATGCTGCTGATACTGCTGATATTGATGATGCTGCTGATTATGCTGAGGATGTTGATGATGTTGATGCTAATGATGATGCTGACGCTGATGAATGCCCAACATCCCTGTTTTGCACATGGATGATTATTGAAAGACCTATTTTCTGTTGTTGCTCCATTAATTGATTCCGCCCCTACCAACCCCACTTGCCCTTGGATAGGTGTAAAAAGCTCTCCATTGCTCTTCCTGCTCTTCCTCTTGCTTTCCTTTCTTCCTTCCTTCCCTCTGTTACACCGGGCCTGCTGCTGAGTCCGTCCCCCCAACATACATTCCCCAACACACTCACCCATTCATTCACACACCCACATACCCATACACCTACACACTCACACATACATTCCCCAAAGCTCACCGGAGAGACTCTTCCCACCCACCCACCCATACACTCACACACCCACACGCTCACGCACCAATACACTCACACATCCATATACCCACCCACGCATACACTCACACTCACACCCTCACACATCCATATACCCGCACAGTCACACCTCATACACCCACACATTGACACACCCATACACTGACACACATTCCCCAAATATCAGCCCCCCCCCCCCTGAGACTCTTCCCACACACTCACATACTCAGTCACACACCCACACACTCACGCCCACATACACTCACACATTCATATACCCACACACTCACAGTCACACACCCACAGACTCACGCACCCATACACTCATACACTGACACACATTCCCCAAAGCTCACCCCCCGAGACTCTTCCCACACACTCACATAGTCAGTCACCCACCCACACACTCACGCCCCCATACACCCACACATCCATATACCCACACACTCAGTCACCCACCCACAGACTCACGCACCCATTCACTCACACATACATTCCCCAAAGCTCACCCCCCGAGACTCTTCCCACCCACCCACATACACACACACACTCGCACACTTATACACTCACACACTCATTCACTCATACATCCATATACCCACACACTCATACACTCACACCCACTCACACCCACATATATATATATATATATTCCCCAAAGCTCAACCAAGAGACTCTTCCCACATACTCATATACCCACACACCCACATGCTCATACACTCCCACACCTACACAGCCATACACATCGACATACTCACAGAATCACAGACGCACACACACCCTCAGGCACCCATTCACTCACACATGCATATACCCACACACTCACACCCACTCACACACATTCACACTCACACACCGACACACTCACACACCGACACACTCACACACACCGACAGACTCACCCACCGACACACTGACCCACTGACACACTCATACCCCCACACCCTCACACCCCCACATACTCACACCCCCACACACACTCACGCACCCATTCACTCACACATGCATATACCCACACACTCACACACACTCACACACACTCACACACATTCGCACTCACACACCGACACACTCACACACCGACACACTCACACACACACCGACAGACTCACCCACCGACACACTCACACACCGACACACTCATACCCCCACACCCTCACACCCCCACATACTCACACCACCACACACACTCACGCACCCATTCACTCACACATGCATATACTCACACACTCACACACATTCACCCACCCACACACTCACACACCCACACCCTCACACACCCACACCCTCACACACCCTCACACAACCACACCCTCACAGACCCACACCCTCACGTACCCACACACTCACACACACCCCCACACACTCACACTCCCATTCACTCACACATGCACATACACACACAATCACACACACCCATAACACTCACACACCCATGCACTCATACACCCACATACCCCACCAAAGATTACTCTCATACACTCACACCCCATCAACACCCCTACACCTGCACACCCGCCAACACCCCCACACCCACACCCCCACAACCTCACGCACCCACACACTCACCCCCCCCCCCCCCCCCCCCCCCACACACTCACACTCCCATTCACTCTCACATGCACATACACACACACTCACACACACCCATAAGACTCACACACCCATGCACTCATACACCCACATACCCCACCAAGCATTACCCTCATACCCTCACACCCCACCAACACCCCTACACCTGCACACCCGACAACCCCCCCACACCCAATACCCTACATCCACACACACACACCCATCTTTTTCAATTATATACTCCGATTGTTACACCCCCTGGTGGGTACAATAGGAATCGCTTCCTTGAGGTGTCCGGATGTCTGACCCCGGGGGTGGATGGGTAGTAAAGCTGGCGTCGTCGTCACTTCCGGTGTGAGGTGTTCACGTCCGGTTCTCGCCGCTTCTCGCCGTTTCTCACTGTTTCTCGCCGTTTCATGCCCGACCGATCGCTCCGTTAATTGCCCGGCCATGGTATCGGATGCCCGCCCCTATGATGCCCCCCTCCCCCCTCCCTCCTTACCCCCCCCCCCGCCCCCCCATCACCCTGTTCACCAGTATCGCACCCACCAGGGACCCTACCCCTCCCCTTCCCTGCCTCTTCCCCCCGACCGGGCGTGGTGGCCGAATCCGTAGAGCGCGACCCTCGCGTACGGGAGGTCGGGAGTTCGGTTCATGGTCGAGACAAACCAATGACTTATCAAATTAATATTCATCGCTTCCTAGCCAGGCGCTCATCATTAATAGGATAAGGCATGGACTGGTTGGCTAAGTTTGAGCATAATGTGACTGAGGGGGATATCGGGTCATGGTGCCAGTGGCCTGATTTTCAAGTGATGCAGCACTATAAAGTCACCAAGAGTGTGCACTGTTACCAGTCGGTACCCGTCTTGATATCACCTCAGATGTTACCCTGACGTTAAACTCCAGCAATCAACCAACCATCCGCCTGTTCAGCAGTATCGCACCCATCAGGGACCAGCGTCCCCCCCCCCCCCCGCCCACCTCCATGCCTCCCCCTCCGCCCGCCCTCTACACCCCGCTCCAACCGGAAAGACGATCTACAGACACCGCCCGGACTCCATTAAGTCCGTGCCGGATGAGGGTGGGTGGGTGGGTGGGTGGGTGGGGGCTGTGGAGGTTGCCCTTCCCCCACTTCGCCCCACCCATCCACATTCACCCACACTGCGGACAGTAGTCCATGAACACTCCCTCGTTCTGCGGGTTGATTGCTTATTGGAGTTTTACATCCTCGCAACATCTAATGTCATATCAAACCAGGCCGGTTGTGACAGTGCGCACTCATGGCGAATTTATTATTGGGAGACCAGACCATTGCCACCATGACCTGATATATCCCACTCAGCCACAGTATCCTGACACCGAGCCAACCAGTCCTTGCCATATCCTAATAATGCCGAGCGCCTGGCTAGGAAGTGACACGTCTCAATTTTAAAGTCATTGGTTTGACTCGAACCTGCGGGTTCGAATCCCACGATCTACCTAAACGGGAAACGGACGCTCAACTCATTCGGCCATCCCGTCTGGTGGGATAGGTTTGACTCGAAGTTGTGGGTTCGAATCCCACAATCTACTTAAACGGGATCTGATGCTCAACTCATTCGGCCATCCCGGCTGGTGGGACAGGTTTGACTCGTACCTGTGGGTTCGAATCCTATGACAACCTAAACGGGAGACGGACGCTCGACTCATTCGGGCATTCCGGCTGGTGGGATAGGTTTGACTAGAACCTGTGGGTTCGAATCCCACGATCTACCGAAACGGGAGACGGACGCTCAACTCATTCGGCCATCCGGTGTGGTGGTAATGGAGGTGTATGACTATGAGGGTATGTGTGATGGAGGGCGGGTTGGGGGAGGGGGTGGACTTGGGGGGAAGAGCGGGGGAGGGGTGTATCCCGGCCCGGCGCGTGATCCCAGGAGAAGCCGGCGAGTGAGACCCCCCGCCCCGCCCACCCCATTTACGGAGAGTACCCGCTACAACTCCCGGAGTGTAGATAGCGGGCCGGGAAAGCAAATTGTCACCGATCAGAAATAGGCGAGCCGCGAAAATAACATTCACAACGGCGCAGTAACCCCGGGTTCGAATCCTGGTTGTGTGAAACCAATCACTTACAATCTGTTATGTTGTTGCTACCTAGATAAAAGATTCACCCTGTACTTCCAGTACAGGGGTGAAAACCAACCCATTAGAAAAGTTGGCGAAGAATGCTGGGTTAATTAACTGAGCTGGTAAATTCTTAATTTAAGAAGCAGAATATATTCTTTATGTACGTCTTCATATTTACCCGCTACTTTTGAGGTGGAAAATATAATAAAACATATACTTTAATGCAATTTAAAAGTGAAATCGATGGCGTTCTCTGGCCGCCATCTTGTCTTTTTGCATTCTCTCCCATTTCACCAACTCTGTGTTGATATAAGTAACCATTTGACACTGGTGCTAGGAATACTACTTCCCATTCCATACTAAAGCTATTTTCGCCCGTAATTAAACTACGTTGTCGTTCACCAGTGTACTGTAAGTATGGGGTGAATCTTTTATCTAGTTGCTACCTAGCATAACTAGCATTAGGGCAAGGAGCAATGGACTGAGGACGAGCAATTGTATGTGATTGAAACTTCCCTTCCTTACTGAAGTAGTGTGACTGGTGTTAGACAAAAATGCTAAGAATTTGTCTGTATATCATTGCGCCAAGAAGTAATCGATAATGGGGAAGACACATTGTATTTGGCTCAAATTTCACTTTCTTAAAGTTGCATAGTCCAATGGTTTTGTGCTTTTGTCATTTTCTGAGAGAAATAAATTAGGTTAATTGTTATAAACTACCAGACTTTAGTTTGAAGTGACGTTTATTTTAAATGGCTAACTTTTTTAGATATTTGAAGTACAAACATGCCAAATTAATTTTGGTAAGCACGCTAAAACTCTGACACCATAAACTTCAGCAGTAACATATTCTATTAAATTGTCTCAATATTGCCTTCTCTGGGAGGCCAAGTGTTTAATAAGTGCATCAGTATCTAAGTTAGATATGCATGATCAAATCGAGATAATTGTTTTGGCTTTTTAAATTTGATGTTTTAATCGGACTTTGCAGCTTTAAACTAAAAGTATAATCAATGAATGGAACAAACCACAAACAAAAAGCAGATATTTAAATCGACATTATCACCCCGATTCCTTTGATGCCATAAAATAGAACATATACACCAACAATATAATCAAATCAAATCCAAACAAACATAACCCAACCACCTACTACGTACAAGCCAATAAGATGTAAATAGAGTAGGCTAGTATAGAATTAAGTTTTTAAAAAAATTAAAAGGAAAACTCTTCCCAAGGAAACCCCCAAAACACTAACATAGATCACTAGCCGCAAGATATAACTTTAAGAAACACAAAACTATAACTGCCAACATTGAAAACAAGCTCGATCATCCGAACTTAAGGGCGCATTCCATATACGCGTAATGCGTAATGCGAATGCGAATGCGAATGCGACAAAAAATCGAAACGCCTTGAAACCTATGAGCTACATTCCATATACGCGTAATGCGTAATGCGAATGCGAATGCGAATAAAATCCATTATCCCGATCGCTCCATGTAGCGATCGGTGCGTAATGCGTAATGCGTAAAGGTGCGGCGAATAGAAAAGCATCAGTCGCATTTGTCCATTGATATAAGGCTAGAGGAGGCGACTGATAATTACGGACAGCCATGTAGGTTTATGCGGCGGACCTGTTAGGAAGCAGTCTTCATATTTGGGACGGTCCTAACATCCCTCTCTGCTGTGTGTGTGTCGTCTGTGTGTGTATCTGTGTCTGTGTGTGTGTGTCTGTGTGGTCTGTCTGTGTGTGTGCTCTGTGTCTGTGTGTGTGTCTGTGTGTGTGTGTGTCTCTGTGTTGTGTGTCTCTGTGTCTGCGAGCAGAAAAGCATCAGTCGCATTTGTCCATTGATATAAGGCTGGAGGAGGCGACTGATAATTACGGACATCCGTGTAGGTTTATGCGGCGGACCTGTTAGGAAGCAGTCTTCATATTTGGGACGGTCCTAACATCCCTCAAAGCAAGCTAAACTGAGCCATGTTTGGACCGTCCCATTCTCTGTGTGTGTGTCTCTGTGTGTGTGTATCTGTGTCTGTGTGTGTGTGTCTGTGTGTGTGTCTGTGTGTGTGTCTCTGTGTGTGTGTCTCTGTGTGTGTCTGTGTATGTGTCTCTGTGTGTGTGTCTCTGTGTGTGTGTCTCTGTGGTGTGTCTGTGTATCTGGGTGTGTCTCTGTGTGTGTGTCTCTGTGTGTGTCTCTGTGTTGTGTCTCTGTGTCTCTGTGTGTGTCTGTGTCTCTGTGTCTTTGGGTCCCTGTTGCTGTGTGTATCTCTGTGTCTGTGTGTGTGTCTGTGTGTGTATGTCTCTGTGTCTGTGTGTGTCTCTGTGTGTGTCTGTGTGTGTGTCTGTGTGTGTGTCTGTGTGTGTGTGTCTCACAGACAGAGACACACACAGAGACACGGAGACACAGACACACACATAGAGACACACACAGAGACACAGAGTCACACACACCTTTTATATACTTTTTATATACTTCACTGCATAGCGCATAATGCATAACGCAATACGCATTACGCGTATATGGAATGCTGGCTTTCGCATAACGCATAACGCGTAACGCATAACGCATTACGCATTACGCGTATATGGAATGCGCCCTTTACATGCTATGGACAGCATAAACATCCCATACATTTTTTAAAAAAATGAATATGAAGCTAATCGAACAACTATTCAATAACATTAATAACATGCCAGCTTTGCTATCGCTGTACAAACTCTGCTGACTGGCAGGATGGCCAAATGAGTTCAAGATCCGCTCCCTGTGGAGCAGGTTGTGGGATTCCAACTTCCAGGTTCAAAACATGGCCAAGTCAAAGCAATGATGTAAAGAAAGAAATTATACTAATTACTACCGAGTCTGGCGCTCGGCACTACTAGGATAACAAAAAAACGGGTAGTGGAATATGGAAAAGCAATTTTCTAATGTCTATGGTTGAAATTTTCCTCTTCTTTATTAACGAATATAATAAACACACTGATAAATAACAATAATTTCCTGAAAAGAACAAACTTACTCTCATAGCGACTGCGAATAAGCGACCGATAAAATTTAATATTTTGCAGAAACTGTTGGTAGATAATTCACTACCCCTTCTTTATTAACGAGTTTAATCAATAACAATAATTTTGTGAAAAGAACAAAATTGCTGTCTCATACAAGTCATAGTGACTGTAAAATGTGTAAATATGTGGACGTGAATATTAAATATTTGGTGGAAACTCTTGGTAGATAATTGAGTTCCCTTTCTTTATTAACGAATCTGATATATACAAATCATTTTACGGAAAGAACAAAATTGCTGTGAATAGTGTCAGAGCGACACTGAGTAAGCAAGGCACGAAAATTAAATATTTGGTGCAAACTATCAATCGATAATTGATTTCCCTTTCTTTATTAACGAATCTAATATATACAAATCATTTTACGGAAAGAACAAAATTGCTGTGAATAGTGTCAGAGTGACTGTGAATAAGCGGACGCAAACATTTAATATTTGGTGCAAACTATCAATAGATAATTGACTTCCCTTTCTTTATTAACGAATCTAATATATGCAAATCATTTTACGAAAAGAAGAAAATTGCTATGAATAGTGTTAGAGTGACTGTGAATAAACGGATGCAAAAATTAAATATTTGGTGCAAACTATCAACAGATAATTGACTTCCCTTTCTTTATTAACGAATCTAATATATGCAAATCATTTTACGAAAAGAACAAAATTGCTATGAATAGTGTCAGAGCGACTGTGAATAAGCGGATGCAAAAATTAAATATTTGGTGCAAACTATCAACAGATAATTGACTTCCCTTTCTTTATTAACGAATCTAATATATGCAAATCATTTTACGAAAAGAACAAAATTGCTATGAATAGTGTCAGAGCGACTGTGAATAAGCGGATGCAAAAATTGAATATTTGGCGCAAACTATCGGTAGATAATTGACTGCGCCTCGTTGGGGGTGTCGTGGGATGCCGTAGTGGTGTGTAACCTGAGCGGCCCGGGTAAGTGTTGATTATTGTTATCATACGCGGCCCGCCGTGTCAGACGCCTTAATAGGCGGAAGTATCCGTGACGGGAGGCCGGCGTCTTGGGCGAGAGGCATCATGGGAAAAGAACGGGGGATTTGTGTGTGTGTGGGGGGGGGGGGGGGGGGGGGGTGACGTCTTAAGCGACAGGTAAACTGCGGTCCGTACAATGCAGGTGTCGATATGAGTGCTTTGTGTCGGAGCCAGGCAAGGGTGTGGGCAAGTGGTGGTTGGGAGGGGAGGGGTGTCGGTGTGGGTGTACGGGGTGTGTGGGGAGTGTGGGGAGTGTGGGGGTGTGGGGGGTGGGGGGTGACGCTAATGCACTGTGTCAGCTCACAATCAAGACCAGCGTATAGATGTATGTACAGTATAACCCCGTTAAACCAAGCTCGGTGAAACCAAACGATTGGTTAATCCACACTTTTTTTGGCGGCCCGGCAAAATACTACCATTTATCATATCAAAAAAGTTGGTTAACCCAAAGATGGTTAATCCAAATTATCGGTTAATCCAAACAAAATTGTTGGATCCCAGTCCACTTCAGGTATGGTTAAACCAAACTTTCATGTGGTTATAAGACCCCACCAACTTTTTTATATGATAAAATGGGAGTATTTTGCCGGGCCGCCCCAAACAAGTTTGGATTAACCGATCGTTTGGCTTAACCGAGTTTGGCTTAAAGGGGTTATATTGTATATACATAAAAAAAACAATAATCAAAGTGTCCACATACATTGTATATTACATTCATAATGCACCCACGTTTTTGCCAAAGCCAAATCAAAGTCAAAGCTTGGTTAAACCAAAGATCAGTTAATCCAAATAAATTCATAGGGTCCCTTCAAGTTTGGTTTAACGGGGTCATACTGTACAGTAAAACCTCTCTAACTGGACCGACCTTGGGACCGACTTTAAGTGGTCCATTTAGGGAGATGGTTGGTTTAGGGAATTAGAATATGACTAAAGTAAATGGTATTGTTGGGACCCAAATAAAGCGATCGATATAGGGGGGGGGGGTGGTCGATCTGTGGAGGTGGTCGGTTATGGAGGTTTTACTGTACATCGTTTATATATACACAGCAGAACCTCTCTAACCGACCACCTCAACAGATCAACCACTCCCCTATATCGATCGCTTTATTTGGGTCACAAACAATCACCCATCCAATACCACTGTAACAATAAAAAAAAACCTCCCTTAACCGACCACCTCCCTAAATGGACCATTTATAGTTGATCCCACGGGCGTTTGATTTTAGAGAGGTTTTACTGCATATCGTTTACATATATCCACATAAAATTGGTTCTTGTCGCTACCTAGCCTGGCGCTCAGCATTAATAGGATAGGACAAGGAATGGTTAGCTCACTGATAGGATAATGTGACTGTGTGGGATATCGAGTAATGGTGCCAGCAGCCTGGTCTCCCACACTATAAAGTCACCATGAATGCACACTGTCACAAGTCGGTACCCGTTCTGATATGACCTGGTATGTTGCTAGGACGTAAAACAGTAATAAGCAAACAAACTTGACGAGAACAAACCAACGCATGCGCAGCTGTGCTAATTAGAACCATGAAGCGAGGCCTCATTTAACAATTTATTCAGCTTTGATATGACCTTATAGCAAGGTCATATCGGTTTTGTTGACGGCGATCATCGCTATCTCAGTATCTACTCACAGTACTAGTAAAGTGGTAGCCTTCTCCATCTGAAGCCAGTTTCATTAGGCACTCAGGCCGGACAAAGGTGTGACAGTGACAGTGTGACAGTGACACTGTGACAATGACAGTGTGACATTGACAGCGTGACATTGACAGTGTGGCAATGACACTTGACAGTGATACTGTGGCAGTGACAGTGTGACAGTGATAGTTTGACAGTGACAGTGATGGTGTGATATTGACAGTGTGACCATGACAGTGACACTGTTGCAGTGTGACAGTGACACTGTGACAGTGGTAGTGTGAGAGTGATAGGGTGGCAGTGATGATGTGAGAGGGATAGTGAGGCAGTGACAGTGTGGCAGTGATAGTGTGGCAGTGACACTGTGGCAGTGACAGTGTGGCGTGACAGTGTGGCAGGGACAGTGTGGCAGTGATAGTGTGGCAGTCTTCTTCTTCACCGTGTCCTTCCACCAGCTATCTCAAGGGATTTTCGAGCAGAGGTATGATCTTTATTCTTGGGACATGCTCTCGGTGGTGTATGGTGGTAGCAGGATTTGCAATCAGATAGCTGATTCCCAGGGCCGCGATGTGGACGCTCCTGCTGTGGCCAGTTTGTTGATAGAAAGCTCGGGCCTACACTTTTACCGACCCAGGGGATTTTTAACCTCCCACACCACATAGACATGGTATGAGAGCAACCGGCCTTTGAGGACGCTGTAAGTTATACACAGCGGTGGAAATTCAAATTGGCAGAGGTGGGGGTGGGGGGGCACGGGGACTCAAACCACCGACTCTCAGATCAGGCATCCGACCTAGAAAAAAGTCAGACACTCTAACCACTCCGCCACAGAGAACACCACAATTTGAGAGTGACAGTGATGGTGTGACAGTGACAGTGACAGCGTGACCGTGACAGTGACACTGTTGCAGTGACAGTGACACTGTGACAATGGTAGTGTGAGAGTGATAGGGTGGCAGTGACGCTGTGACAGTGATAGTGTGGCAGTGACACTGTGGCAGTGATCGTGTGACAGTGGCAGTGTGGCAGTGATAGTGTGGCAGTGACAGTGTGACAGTAACAGTGTGGCAGTGACCATAGCTCGAAGTGACAGGACAGAGTACTAAGCCTGCTCAAGACAAACACACACATACAAACACACACCTACACACACAACGCACACACAGAGGCGCGCACGCACGCCCAGCTGTAAATCCAGTTCTCGCAGTTCCGCGTCGTAATGAGATCTGACCGCGAGATCTGTGAGCCAATATTGAAAGCCTCGCTTTCAGTTTCACCGCTCAACTGCAATCTTAGTGTGCTCTGACGTAACACTAGCCACACTCCTCAGTCAACCGTCCCGTAGGGGGTTGGAGGTCGGTGAGAGTTGTGGGGTGAGGGGGGGGGGGGGGGCGGGATTTGGGGGTTTGGTTGGTTGTTGGAGTTTTACGGCCTGGCAACATATAAGGTCATATCAGGACGGTGGGTGGTTCTTGGAGTTCTATGTCCTGGCAACAGTTCACATCAGGACAGGGATTGGTTGGTTCTTGGAGTTTTCACTCCTGGCAACATCCTAGGTCATATCAGGACTGGGATTGGTTGGTTGTTGGAATGTTCCGTCCTGGCAACATATAAGGTCATATCAGGATGGGGGGTGGTTCTTGGAATTCTACGTCCTGGCAACATCTAAATTCTAAGTTCATCTCAGGACAGGGATTGGTTGATTGTTGGAATTTTACGTCCTGGCAACATCTATAGTCATATCAGGATGGGTACCGACTTGTGACAGTGCACACTCATGGTGACGTTATAGTGCTGACCCAGTGGGAGAATAGGCTGTCAGCACCATGACCTGATAATATCCCACACATTCAAATTATCGTGACACTGAGCCAACCAGTCCTTGCACTCTCCTAATAATACTGAGTGCCTGGCTAGGTTCGTTGGTTGGTTGTTGGAGTTTTACGTCCTGGCAACATCTAAGGTCATATCAGGACGGGTACCGACTTGTGGCAGTGCGCACTTACGGGGATTTTATAGTGCTGCCCAACTGGGAGATCAAGCTGCCAGCACCATGACTTGATAATATCCCACTCAGTCACATTAGTGTGAGACTTAGCCAACCACTGAACCAGTCCTTGCTCTATGCTAATAATGCCGAGTGCCTGGCTAGGAAGCCACAAGTATCAATTTTGTAAGTCATTGGTTTGACTCGACTGGGAATTGATTGAACCCTCGACCTTCCGCACGGGAGGGCTGCGCTCTACCGATTCGGCCAATGCGTCCGGTTTGGGGGTTGGGAAATGGGGTAGTTGGGGGATGGGGGTTTGGGGGGTTATGGCTTGGGGGTCCATTGCGTAACTGACGCTAAAACCGGCCACATGACGTGACGTCACAGGCGCAGTTCGACGTCTAATGACGGCGACGGCGGCGTCGGGGGTCTCTGTGACGACTGATGGAGTGACGTCACACCTTTGTTGCTGATGTGAATGACGGCCGAAGGGACCGATGGTCGGGGCGGGGGGTGAGGGCGAGGGAGAGGGGTGAGAGTGAGGGTGATGGGGGTGGATTAGTGGGGGGGGGGGGGGAAGTGGGTGGTGGTGAGGGGTAAAGTGGGGGGAAGGGGTGGGAGGGGGTGAGTGTGAGGGATGACGGGGGTAGATGGGGGTGTGGGAGGGGGTGAGGGAGGGGGTGAGGGGTTGGGTGGGGTGAGGAAAGGGACTGGGTTGGGGCGAGGGAAGGGGATGACGGAGTAGGTGGGGTGAGGGCGTGGGTGGTGGTGATGGGGTTAGGTGGGAGTGAGGGGGGTTGTGTGGGGGTGAGGGGATTGGGTGGGGAGGGGATGTGTGTGGGGGATCCCTTTGTGACGTAATAGCTAAGTTACATTCACTACCCGGGTGCATTGTGGGGACACCATCGATGAGTGAGCAGGGTGGGATGGGGGGTGTTGGGTGTGGGTGTTGGGGTGTGGGTGTGGTGGTGTGTAGGGGATGGGCATTTACTAAGGAACGCATTTACTAATAGTAATACTAGGAAAGCGCATACCTGAAATAACTGATCCTCAAGTAGTTTGCTTGGTGAAAAGCATCAGCATATAATATCTATTCATCTATATATAATTCTGGATATATATATCCTCAAACTCGAGTGCCCCCACCTCTGCCAATTTGGATTTCCACCGCTGTGGATAACTTTTTTGTTGTTGTTCCATTAGTTGTTTAAGCAGGGGAAATTTCAGTCATAGACAACGGGTCTTCCTCATTCCACTGCTGGTCGATAGAAAGCCCGAGCCTACACTTTTATCGACCCAAGGGATTTTTAACCTCCCACACCACATAGTCATGGTATGAGAGCAACCGGCCTTTGATGACGATGTAAGTTATACACAGCGATGGAAATCCAAATTGGCAGAGCTAGGGGCACGGGGAATCGAACCACCGACCCTCAGATTAGGAGTATGACCTAGAAAAAAGTCAGACACTCTAACCACTCCGCCACAGAGAACGACGCAGCGTCATCAAAGGCCAGTTGCTCTCATACCATGTCTATGTGGTGTGGGGGGTTAAAAATCCCTTGGGTCAGTAAAAGTGTAGGCATGGGCTTTCTATCGCCAAAACTGTCTAATGGTGAAAACAAGTCTATTCAGACTTATCCATGACAGGGAGTATTAATCTTCAAGAAAGTGATGTTTTAGGGTATGAAGGTACCGGGGAGCGCCGGAGGTGGCGCCACCAGTGATGACACATGAAGGAGGCAGTACAGTGTATCGTGTAATAATAATAAGGAAATAATTCCCTTCCGTGCCTTTATACTCGCATAATGCATTATACATAACATATGAGTTCAGGTGAGTTTTATTTTACCACAAACATGCAGGAATTTAACTGTATGGCTTACCAAAGGGGTGATCTTCCAGCCGAGCAGCTAAGGTTATATTAAATTATAGATACATAGGTACAACAAATTGCAAACCTAGAAATTGAAATTGAAAACCTAGAATCAGATATATATCTATGTTGATATCTTGATATGTCTATAGATCTATGTTCAATATAGAGGTATTTAGATAATAGCTACACAAATATGTAGATACACAAATGCATAGAGACATAGATATAGATAGATATAGAAATTAGAGATGTACTGATGTAGAGATGTAGAAATATGCAGATAATATATAGATATGCGTATACATGGATAGACATATATATATATATATATATATATATATATATATATATATATATATACATAGACATATATATACATAGATATATCGATGTACTTAGATATATATATATGTACATATAAATGGAAATATATACAGGGTAGTCCAAGATGAGACTACTAGCACCCGGGTGAGCTTGACTGTGCCAACCCTTACCAGTAAGAAGTGGCATCACAATAGCATGGTCGGTCCCGAGGGTGAACTGTTCCACCCAGGGCTCACAGCCAAACCTCAGGGGACCTGTACTTTGTTTGTTGTTGTTTTACGTCCGAGCAACATCTACGGTCATATCAGGATGGGTACCGACTTGTGACAGGGCGCACTCATGGCGACTTTATAGGTCTGCCCCACTGAGAAATCAGGCTGCCGGCATCATGAGCCAATATCCTTCACTCAGTCATATTATCCTGACACTGAGCTAACCCATCCTTGCCCTATCCTAATAATGCCAAACACCTGGCTCGGAAGCGACACATATCAATTTTTAAGTTTTTGGTTTGACTCACCCATGGTTTGAATCCCATGAGCTACCAAAACGGGAGATGGACGCTCAACTCATTGGACCATCCGGTGTTGTCTGCCAACTTGATAAGAGGACAGTCTTCCCGTCTGAAGGTCAGGAGTTAGAATCCTGGTTGAGTCAAATCAATTACTTACAAAATGCATACTTGCTGCTATCTAACCTGTCACTCAGCATTACTCGGATACGGCAAGGACTGGTTAGCTCAGTATGAGGATAATGAGACTGTGTGGGAAAGTAGTCTGCCGGCATCATGACCCGTTTCGGTAGCTCATGGGATTCAAACCATGGGTGAGTCAAACCAAAAACTTAAAAATTGATATGTGTCGCTTCCGAGCCAGGTGTTTGGCATTATTAGGATAGGGCAAGGATGGGTTAGCTCAGTGTCAGGATAATATGACTGAGGAAGGATATTGGCTCATGATGCCGGCAGCCTGATTGATGCCAGTCAAAAGAAAGCTACATCAAGGTAACAATGAGGCCGGTCAGATCAGAAGCCGAAATGCTAAATGAGAAAACGGTACAACAAATGTACACACTTGCAATGGAGAACAAAAACGAAAAAATAAAGTCAATCAAAATGAAAGGATGCAATATAGAGGTAAATGGAAAAATCTATAAGCCCAACGAATTTGATAAAATAGAAATAGCAGAAATCACACCTGAGAAGGCAGCAACTAGGGAACACACATGGGGAGTGTCTTTCCAAGGACACAACTCCCCTTTCAGCAATCTCTACAAGTGTGAAATCACTGGAAAGGATGGTAAAAAATATACATCAGCAGAGCAATACTACAGCTCAATAATGGCAAAATACCATGAGAAACACGACATAATGAGAATGATAGACAACACTGAAAATCCATATACGATAAAGGCAATGGCAAAGAAGATATGGAGAACACAGGATTGGTGCAAAACCAATGAAAATGTGCTGGAGGACATCGTCCGCGCAAAATTCACACAAAACGAAAGCCTGAAGGAGAAACTAATAAATGCTCCAGGAAACGCATTCAGGGAATGCACAAAATGCCCATATTGGGGCTCAGGTTGGTACCTGGACAGCGCCAGTGAAGGCGAAACAGTAAAACAAGGATACAAAAATAAAATGGGGTACATCCTCCAAAAAATTAAGGAAAGCCTGTGCAAGGAAGCAAATACTAATAAATAAACAAATAAATTATCGAGCAAAAACAAATATGTCATAAGAAAACAAGAAGTAATTGAAAAATTTCACTAACCAAACCCTAAATCATAAGTATAATCAGGTACAACTAATACACACTTTAATGTTCATGTCTTCCTCTATGCGCACAGGTAAAAGTAATGGAGGTATGCATGACTATCTATCAAAAGGGGCCATGTGTGCTGTATGCACCAGCATATACACCCCGAATCCATCAATCACTAAGCCAAAATAAAATCAAAAACTCGCGAAATCAAGCAACCACTATCCTAAAAATATTGTTTAAAGTAAAATAAATATGGTAGAAGAGATTGAATGCAAACTGGGAAGGGGCACACACTTCGCCCACCTAAACTGCCAGAGTGCATCCAATAAAATAGACATAATAAAAATGCATCTAAAAAAAGACAATCTAGATGTACTAACGTTATCAGAGACATGGTTCACTGACAAACACCAAGACAACACCCTCAATATAGACGGATATAGGCTTGTACGTAATGACAGACAGCACATTAATGCAATGAACCAAACAAAGAAAGGTGGAGGGGTTGCCATTTACTGCAAAGCCACCAAAAACCTAGACACTGAAAAGCTAAAACCAACAAATCTCTCAAATGAGCACATAGAGCTACTATGGTGCCTAATAAAAAATGAAAAGCAAGCAAATGTAGCCATAGCGAGCCTCTATAGGCCACCGTCAGGTGAAATTGAAGTATTCCTTGAAGAACTAGAAAAGAGCATAAACACTGTAAAAAAATCAACAAATGCAGAAATCTTTGCGCTAGGGGACTTCAATGTGAATTACAGCAGCAATGACAAAAATAAACTAATGCTGCAAACCACCATCAAGATCTTAGGCCTGCAGCAGCTCATCACTGAAAACACAAGGCTAAGCAACAATAGCTCAACAATAGACCTAATATTAACCAACTCAAACCATGCCACAAAATGGGGCACTAGAAGCTGGGGTATAAGCGACCACAAACTAGTATATGTAACCAGGAAAAAGCTTAAAAGCACAAATCACTATGAATACAAAATGGGCAGGTCCTTAAAAAACTACTCAGAAGATACATTAAAAAATCATCTGCACCAAAACATAAACAACATCACACAAAACAGAGATGATGTTGATATCTATTGGGACAACATCATCACAGAAATAAGAAAATCAATTAATGAGATGTGTCCCATGAAGAAAATAAAAGTACAAAAAAACCAAGACCCTTGGGTAGACAAAGACCTGCTAACACTCATCACAACCAAAAGTAAACTGGGTGATAAAGCAAAACGCACAGAAACAATAGAAGACAAACTGGCCTACCGCATCGCCAGAAACAACTGTCTCAAAGCTGTGAGAACAGCAAAAAAGAAATACATAATAAAGCAGGACAAAGACTGGGGAAGGAACACAAACAAATTCTGGAAAAATGTAAACCTATTATTCCCAAAAAATAACAAAGAAGAGCATACAAACTTCCAAGATAACGAAGGGGCAATGCTCACAGACAAAGATGCAGCAAACAAACTGAACAGACACTTTGCCACAATAGGGCAAAAGCTGTCAGAAAAATAAAAAAAAATATGGGAAAACAGATCAGGAACTGTGGAGAACGAAATCCCTACCTGCAAAACAGATATGATAGAAGTAAAAAAATTAATGAATGACATAGACACGAATAAACCAAGTGGAATAGATGAAATACCAACCAAAATACTGAAAGACGCACTCCAAGCCATCCCGGCCACCATAGTAGACCTATTCAACATCTCCTTTGAGCAGGGGCGTTTTATCTCAGCCTGGAAAATGGCAACCATCACCCCCATTCACAAGGGTGGAGACAAACAAAACATGGGAAACTACAGGCCAATATCAATTCTTCAAACCCCAGGCAAGCTCATTGAAAAAGTGTTACATAGACACATCAATGAACACCTGGAAAAAAATAATATACTAAACGAAAGACAAGGGGGCTTCAGGAAACTGCACTCCACATCAAAAACAATAGCTAACCTAACAAATGACATAATGGCATCAATGAACCAAAAACAATTAGTTGGAGCCGCCTTCATTGACTTCAGCAAAGCATTTGACACAGTAGACCACAAAATACTACTGGAAAAACTAAAAACCATGGGCATAAAATCCAACACTATGGATTGGATAAGATGCTACCTGAACAACAGGCAACAGAAAACAAAAATAAACAATACACTATCAGACAACCAACCTGTCACATGTGGTGTACCCCAAGGGTCAGTGTTAGGGCCACTACTCTTTATAATCTATATAAACGACCTTGAAAAATGGTTGCAAACTGAATGCCTCCAACTATATGCAGATGACACAGTCATATACGCAAATGGCACCACAGAGGAGGAGGTAATAACTAAACTAAATAAACTCCTACTAAAACTAGATGAGTGGTGTGAGTCCAACAAAATAACCATCAACACAAGCAAATCAAAAACAGTACTCTTCTCGCATAAACAAATGCCAGAAAGAAAACTACACTGTAAGTTAGGAAACCAAACACTAGAAAATGTAGACCATTACAAATACCTAGGCCTTGAGTTGGACAGCCAACTAAACTACAACCTATGTATAAATAAAATTATACAAAAAGTAAACCACAAACTGTGGCTATTTGCAAAGCTAAGGGACTACATGACACAAGAAATGTCAATACAAATTTTTAAGGGCATGGTGCTCCCCTATTTTGACTATGGAGATGTAAACTACATGGGTGCGAGAAAAGAACTACTAAAAAAACTGCAAACACTGCAGAACAGAGCCCTAAAAATCTGTCTAAGAGTAGACAAGCTGCACCCAACCTATGACATACACAAAAGAACCAAAGTGAAACTACTAGAAAATAGGAGAATAATTCATTTGAAAACATTAGCATATAGCTATAGTCAAAACAGTAAACTTCTAACAAAACCACAAAGGGCTACTAGAGCAAATAATGCACCACTACTAAAGCAGACCAGAAGCCGAATAAAAGCTCATGAGAGAAGCACGCTGGAAATGGCTGCCAAGTTGTGGAATGCCCAAACGGTAAAGGAACGACAAATTCCTGACCTAAAAACTTACAAAAAATATCTGTGCAAAATAAGGCTAGGAAACCCCCAGTAAGCTGCACTGCAAAGGGGCATGTGATATGTCACGGCCCACCAGCGGGACGCCCAATGGAAGGTAACCATGCCAAAAGTAGCCAGATAACACACCACACAGCTACGTACAAGCCTATGATATGTAAATAGGAGTAGGCTAGTCTAGTAATAAGAGTAGAAAAATAAAAACATATATACCAAGAAAATCCAAAAAAAACTAACATAGGCTACTAACCATACCAACCAATTATCTATCTGCTACTGAAATGCAGGCAATCAAATACCTTATCAGCAGCCACTGTGTGGTAAGATAACACCAACACTACAACTGGCCAGCATTGAAAACAAGCCTGGGTACCCGGGCTTATATGCTATGGACAGTATAAATACAGCCTCAATTAAAAAAAAAAAAAAAAAAAGTCTGGAACTAGTTAAGAGGGAACTAAAGTGTGATAGTATCCTTGTTTATATTCCCATAATATATTATAGAGTACATATATGAATACATATGTGTATATCTATATATATATATATATATATATATATATATATATATATATATCCATGTGTGTATATAGATATGTCCATGTGTATATATATATATATATATATATATATATATATATATATATATATGTGTGTGTATATGTGTAACTGTTCCTCTCCTTAAGCCCCTGTCACACTATGCCAAAATGGTTAGTTTTGGAGCAATTTGAGTTGAAAGAACCCAACATCATTTCGGCCAGCTTGTCAAAAGTCTTGTTGTTGTGGCCCAGATTCACATCTCACGATGGTCATGTGATGAGGACTGACCTATTAGTGTGTAGGTAGTGTGGAACCTGACTAATCCCATATATGGTACTGGGAAAGAGGGTAGGACTATTAAGGTCGCAGGATTGACCTAATCGGTTAGTGGTCTCCCTGCCTAATGGCTGTCTCAAAGTAGGTGCCCAAAGGGATCGGGGTAATAAATTTACTGATTATTCTGTATGTGCTGCCCCAAAGCCTTAGTTAATGCACCAGCGCCTAAGTTGGATATATAGAATCAAATGTAAGTATGTTCTTTGGTTTAATAAAAAAAAAGTTTCATCGGACCGTGCAACTTCAATGTAGCAGAGAATGAAAGTTGGTTTTATTTAATGACGCCCCTAGAGCACATTGATTTTGATCATTGGCTATTAGATATATGGTCATTCTGACATATTTCTTTCGAGGAAACCTGCTGCCATCACATAGGCTACTCTCTCCCATAAGCAGCAAGGGGTATTTTATATGCACTTTCCCATGGGCAGGACAGTACAATACCACAGCCTTTGATGCACCAGTTGTGGACCACTGGGTGGAACGGAAAATAACCCAAACTGCAAATGGGTCCACTGACCAGGATCATTCAGATGACTGACACCTTCACAGGTGGACACTCTGCCACCTGAGCTACGTCCCACTCCTCTTTGTGTGGCAGATAAGAGACCTGGAGTGGGACTACTTATCCTATTACAATTACATTGCAGCTGCCTTCTATACGTTCTGAGTTTGGTCACTAATAAGTGATATTCTTCTAACCCATAACTAATTGATTTGACTAGTTTAGTCGCACAGGTTTCACTGTACAAGCGTGTCGCTCCTCGTATCTATGCGTATAAATGGATAGACATATATATATATATACATAGACATATATATACATAGATATATCGATATACTTAGATATATATATGTACATATAAATGTAAATATATTCAGGGTAGTCCAAGATGAGACTACTAGCACCCGGGGGTGAGCTTGACTGTGCCAACCCTGACCAATACCAGTAAGAAGTGGTTTGACCTGCGGCTGAGGGTGGGAGGGGGAGGGGACGACAGAGATATACTATTGAGTCCACTAGAGAAGACTTCAGCTTATGGTTATCGTTTTGGCACTTTTGAAGAGTTCGGGTGCAAAACCACGTAAACGCCAATCCAAAAATAGAGATAAGCATCGAAATCAATCCTACAAAAAGTTAATTTTATTATATTCCTATTTTTCTTATAGTCATTGCTCCATAACCATGTGATCAGATGAAAAAATGAAACTAGTCAGAATTAAAATTATTTTCAGGTAAAAATCTTTTATTTAAATTACATTTTTGGATTGGCGTTTACGTGGTTTTGCACCTAAACTCTTCAGATTCAATTGGTATAGGAAGTGGTGTGTGGGCGTGTTGTGATCCCTGTGTGGGTGTACATGTGTGTGTGGGTGTATGGGGGTATGATCTCTACGTGACGTAACCCCCCGCCCCTTGCCCCCCCCCCCCCCCCTCCCCTTACGCTGGCCGGGCGGTGCGGACCGCGGCTTGTAATGAAAACCATCAAGCAGCAACCAATCTATAAGTTATACATACCAGTTAGACTTAATCAAGTCCTTTCACGCTGTGAACTTGGAGGCTCCAGGCCGATGGCAACAAGTACCACCCCCATCCACTGAAAGTGCCCACTCCGCCCCGCCCCGCCCCGCCCCGCCCCGCCCCGCCCCGCCCCGCCCCGCCCCGCCCCGCCCCGCCCCGCCCAGCACCGCCCCGCCCCGCCCAGCCCAGCCCTGTGTACACTATGGGTTCCGATGCGTTACGTGGATGCAAGTATTTATTAGTAGTAACCGGTCATCCTGGGTTACGTCGAAGGGGGCAGTTAGTTGTAGAGGGGTATCCCAGTGGGTGTTCAGAGGGCTTCCTGCGCTGGGGTTGGGGGATGGGTTTGATTGATTGGTGGTTGCTTTATGCCGTGCCGGCAGCATCCGCCATATTCACGGCGAGAAATGTTTGTTTTTGTTCAAATCATAGCTTTTACATGTAAAAGCAGACAATAAATTCTGTGTCAATGGACACTCATGAATTTTGTAAACTCACAATCATATAGTTTCTGGTCAAACTAAATAAAATTATAAATGATAGTATTATTCACTGATGTCATTTGTTTAAAATCCTATATGAGGTGGTACAAACCAGCTGCCTTCAAAAAGGCTAAATTGTTTTTTTTGTTTTACTTTAGTAAAAATGTCATGCATGTTGTTAGCAGTGTAAAATTGTTGGCGCAGGGCCATGGGGGATGAGGGATGGGGTGGGGGTGGGGGATGGGGGTGAGGACGGGTGTGTTTGGGAGGACTGGTGTGGGTATGTGTGCTGTAATGAAGCCCGGAAGGGGGGGGGGGTCCGCAACATTTAATTATATATATACCGTATTATATAATAAACTAAAATGCAGGTGCAAATGAGAAGTCAGTACAGGTAGCACCACGTGATCACGCCGTGTGGTGGCGCCACAAGCGCTCATCCAACTGGCCCGCAGTAAAAGAGGCATAGAAGACATTGAACATAATGGTCAATAATAAATACTATTTAATCAATTAATTAAATACACCAAAAGGGGTATACCCCGCTCCGCCCATTTATATATATATGAGACTGTCTCAAAAGGTGCTAAGCAATACGGGACAAAGATTTGTCCATTGTAACGATCAACATACTAACTGCTTATGCATTTGCTCAGGATAAACTGATTTGTTTTTTACATGGTGTTTCATAATCCCAATAGAATACATATTGATTTGAAGCAAATGTCCTTGTGTTTTCAGTGTAACCGTTTCTGTGCTGTTTTGTGTCAATTGTTACAATGGACAAAATAAAAAACAGTTAGCACCTTTTGGGACAGGCTCATATATATATATATATATATATAATACATTATATCTTACATAATGATTAAATATAATTATCCTGTTATTGCTAGTGTCTCCTCCAACATCCGGTAACCTTGTTCTGTAGTTGTTGATGCTTTGGTGCTGGATGTTGGTCTATGACCTGGAGAGCTGGAGGTCTGGAGGTCTGCTTCAGGCAGCTTTACTCCCCTCCTTCTCTCTAGGTGGCGCCTCTGCTCCTCTCAATCTGCCCACTTCTCCTCCAGTTAATAATACAGAACATAATGACAAGACAATGGACATTTCAAATATCAAATTTGATCAAAGTTGCATATTCCGATGGTTTTGAATTTCTCCTATTTTTCTGAGATAAATATAGTAAATTGAGTGTCAGTCTACCTTACTTCAGTTTGATTGTAACTTTTATTTTAAATGGCTAACTTTTGAGATATTTGAAGTGTAAACATAAACATGTGAAATTAGTTTTGGCAAGCACACCAAAATTCGGACACCATAGGTTCTATTAAATTTGGTTCAGTGTTCCATTCTATGTGGCAACAAATGTTTAATATATGCACCAGTATCTAAGTTAGATAAACGAAAGTATGTTTTATTTAACGACACATCTAGAGCACATTAATTTTTATCATCGGCTATTGTACGTCGAACATATAGTCATTCTGACATATTTCTTTGGAAGAAACCTGCTGCCGTCACATAGGCTACTGTTTCCGATACGCAGCAAGGGGTCTTTTATATGCACTTTCTCACAGACAGGACAGCACATACCACAACCTTTGATGAACCACTTGTGGAGCACTGGTTACTGGACGTAAGTTAGATATGCACAATCAAATATAGATAACTGCGCTGGCTTTGACAATTTGATGCTTCATCGGATTCTTCAGCTTTATATGATAAAAGTTGGGACTTGACTGACACCGCCCACCCCCACCCACCAGTGTACGCTTTGTGTGACTGTAGCAATCAATGTTGAAAACATTGGATGGCCCCCTTCTACAGCTCTGGGATGACAACTACAGTAAAACCTCTCTAAATCGACAGATCACTGGACCCACTTTAAATGTTCCATTTAGGGAGGTGGTCGATTTAGCGAGTTTAAAAAAATTATCATAACAATGGTATTGTATGGGCGATCGTTTGGGACCCAAATAAAGAGATTGATATAGGGGAGTGGTCGCTGGAGATTTCATATAACGAAGCCCACATTTATAAATATAATTCACTGTCAAGTACTCATTTAAAGGCTCAGTAGAGTATAGTGTAATCACTAAGGTAGTAAGTACCTGTCTTCTGCTATAGATGACCAGACAGGGTGGCCGAATGGGTAGAGTGTCCGTCTCCTCTTTTGGGAGATTGGGAGATCCGAACCGATGAGTTTGTGGGCTCGAATCCTGGTCGAGTCAAACCAATGACTTAAAAATTGATACTTGTCACTTCCTAGCCTTGCATTCGGCATTGTTAGGATTGGTCAAGGACTGGTTGGCTCAGTGTCAGGATAATGTGACTGAGTGGGATATCAGGTCATGTGTGCTGGTGGCCTGGTTTACCAGTGGGGCAGCAGTATAGGCCTATTTCATAAGGCATCAGCATAGGCATTTAGGTCAATGCGCATGCTGCTTGGCTGCAGGATGACATTGCAAACTCAATGTCGAACAGCAATCTTCATAGAGAAAAAGTGAAATATCTCTAAAACCACACACCCCCTAGAAACAAACCACTTGGCACACAAACACAAAACATATTCAACGATCAGATTATATTAAATTTATATGGTTAGGGTTCTGTATTTCTATTAATTTTGAATAAGATTGACGGTTTGCACCGCACGTATCGGCAAACTCAATGCAGTGTGCCTTCGTTCTGCAGCCAAGCTGCACGCACATATACAATGTTTATAAACATTGAAAGGGGCCTATTAAGTCGCTATGAGTGCGCACTGTCACAAGTTGGTACCCGTCATGAGATGTTGCTAGGACGCAAAACAACAAACAAACTAAACCTGCTATAGACGAACCCTGCCATAAGTTGACAAAGTATCAATGTAATGTAACAACTCTGTTTGCTTGTTTTTCTAGCGTCTCCCCCCCCCCCCCCCCCCCTCCCGAAGGCAGGAGAATGTCCGGTGAATACTATTCCTAGTAGTAGGCCACCTTATGTGGCTGTCACACTACGACGACAAGCGGCGACGACAGCCCTGCAACAGCGACTTCCGGTCTGTCGTCGATTGTCGTCGATTGTCGTGCAGGTGTCGCGCAGGTGTCGCCGCGACACCTCCGCGACACCTCCAGTTTCTCCACTGTTTCTCGACTGTCGCCGGGTTGTTGTGGGCGTTTTGGACATGTTGAAAAACTTCGACGACAATCGACGACAGCCGATGTCGGTCTGCTGTCGATACGGTGTCGCTATAGTGTCGCTACGGTGTTGTCGTTGTTGCTAAGGTGTCGTCTTGTCATTAAGCTGTCGTCGCTTCTCTCTCCATAGCAGCTGTATGTGTTTACTCACTATCACACTCACACTCACTATCACACTCACACTCACTATCACACTCACACTCACTATCACACTCACACTCACTATCACACTCACACTCACACTCACTATCACACTCACACTCTGTGTGTGTGTGATAAAGCAAGCTAAACTGAGCCATGTTTGCACCGTCCCATTCTTCATATTTCTCATGAAGACTGCTTCCTAACAGGTCCGCCGCATAGTCTAACACACATGTTTGGACCGTCCCATTCTTCATATTTCTCATGAAGTCTGCTTCCTAACAGGTCCGTCGCATAGTCTAACGCACATGTTTGTACCGTCCCATTCTTCATATTTCTCCTGATATAACCTTAGATGTTGCTAGGACGTAAAACAACAACCAACAAACAAACAATCATATTTCTCATGAAGACTGCTTCCTAACAGGTCCGCCTCATAAACCTACATGTTTGCACCATCCCATTCTTCATATTTCTCATGGAAACTGCTTCCTAACAGGTCCGCCGCATAAGCTTACATGTTTGCACCGTCCCATTCTTCATATTTCTCATGAAGACTGCTTCCTAACAGGTCCGCCGCATAGTCTAACACACATGTTTGTACCCTCCCATTTCTTTATTATAACCAAATTATAGATAAGTATTCATATTTATGTGTGTCTGTGTGTGTGTGTCTGTGTGTGTGTGTCTCTGTGTCTCTGTGTGTGCGATAAACCACGCACACTCACACTCACACTCACTATCACACTCACACTCACTATCACACTCACTCTCACTATCACACTCACTATCACACTCACTATCACTATCACACTCACACTCACTATCACACTCAATATCACTATCACACTCACTATCACACTCACTATCACACTCACTATCACACTCACTATCACACTCACACTAACAATCACACTCACTATCACACTCACACTCACTATCACACTCACACTCACTATCACACTCACACTCACTATCACACTCACACTCACTATCACTATCACACTCACACTCACTATCACACTCACTATCACATGCACACTCACTATCACACTCACTATCACACTCACTATCACACTCACTATCACACCCACACTCACTATCACACTCACTATCACTATCACACTCACACTCACTATCACACTCACACTCACTATCACACTCACACTCACTATCACACTCACTATCACACTCACTATCACACACACACACTCACTATCACACTCACTATCACACTCACACTCACACTCACTATCACACTCACACTCACTATCACACTCACTATCACACTCACACTCACTATCACACTCACACTCACTATCACACTCACTATCACTCACACTCACTATCACACTCACTATCACACTCACACTCACTATCACACTCACACTCTCTGTGTGTGCGATAAAGCAAGCTAAACTGAGCCATGTTTGCACCGTCCCATTCTTCAAATTTCTCATGAAGACTGCTTCCTAACAGGTCCGCCGCATAGTCTAACACACATGTTTGTACCGTCCCATTTCTTTATTATAACCAAATTATAGATAAGTATTCATATTTCTGTGCATATGGTAGCATAGACACACACACAGACACTGTCATCCCGCTGTCGTCCCGTCTGTCGTCCCGATGTTGTCGGGCTGTCGTCCGGATGTCGTCCGATTGTCGTCCAACTTGGCCCGAATTTGCATATGTCGTCGGGTTTTCACAAAATCCAAGTCGCTGGGCTGTCGTCACCCCCTTGTCGTCGTAGTGTGACTGCTACATTACCATCTTGGGGACAGGATAAGGAACCAGTGGTCACCCCTCAGGAACCACCAGTCACACCTGCGGAGCCAGGAGCCACAGCTGCGGATCCTGTGGTCTCACCTCGGGAACCAGTGCTCTCACTTCGGAAACCAGCAGTCACACCTTGGGAACTAGTTGTCACACTTTGGAAACCAGTGGTCACACCTCGGGAAGCAGTGGTTGGTCACACCTCTGGAACCAACGGTCACATCTTTGGAACCAGTGGTGGTCACACCTCGGAAACCAGCGGTCACACCTGGTGATCCAGCGCAGGTCTCACCTCAGAAACCAGCGGTCACACCTAGGGAACCAGCAGTCACACCTCGGAAACCAGTGGTCACACCTCGGAAACCAGTGGTCACACCTGGCGATCCAACGGAGGTCGAACCTCAGAAACCATCGGCCACATGTAGGGAACCAGTGGTCAGACCTAGGGAACCAGCGGTCACACCTGGGACACCAGTGGTCACACCTTGTAAACCATCGATCACACCTCGGAAACCAGCAGTCACACCTCGGAAACCAGCAGTCACACCTCGGAAACCAGCAGTCACACCTGGCGATCCAGCGGAGGTCTAACCTCAGAAACCATTGGTCACATGTAGGGAACCAGCGGTCACACCTAGGGAATCAGATGTTACACCTCAAAAAGCAGTGGTCACACCTGGGGAACCAGCGGAGGTCTCACTTCAGGAACCAGCGGTCACACCTAGGGAACCAGTGGTTACACCTCGGAAACCATCGATCACACCTCGGAAAGCAGTGGTCATACCTCGGGAGCAATCGGTCACGCCTCGGAAACCATTGGTCACACCTCAGAAACCATTGGTCACACCTGGGAAACCAGTGGTCTCACCTGGGACACCAGCAGTCACACCTTGTAAAACATCGATCACATCTCGGGAACCATCGGTCACACCTCGAAAACCAGTGGTCACACCTCGGAAACCATCGATCACACCTTGGAAACCAGCATTCATACCTCAGAACCCAGTGGTCATACCTTGGCAACCATCGATCACACCTCGGGACCCATCGGTCACACCTCGGAAACCAGTGGTCACACCTCGTGAACCAGTGGTCACACCTCGGGAACCAGCCGTCACACCTGGGAAACCAGGGGTCTCACCTCTGAAACCAGCGCCTACATGTCGGCGACATTGTATCTGAGTACCACTTCATATTGCTAGGGGTCTCTTAACACTAACTAAAATGTTGGTGTAACCAAAATATTCACTTGTTTGCTATTGTTATACCCCTGTCACACTACGACGTAACGAGCAAACGTAAGCCTGACATGATCACGTTTCGTCATTATGTTGACGTACATTGGGTGACGTCATGATGACCTCAGAATGACGTTAGACTGACGTCGATCTACGTCACGTTACGTCGTGTTACGTCAGCGCGCGTCAAAGTTTTGAACCTGTTCAAAAATTTCGATGTAGCTCGAACGTAAGGGTTTACGTTCGCCGTACGTTCTGTTCACGTTCAGTGATCGTCAATGACGTTAAACAGACGTTATTCCAACGCTGCTCACTACGTTCAACTACGTTCCACTACGTTGACCCACATTAAACCGAGTGCAAATGCCCACGGGGCATAATGGGAACGTCAGGAGAATGTCAGAACGTCAGGAGAACGTCAGGAGAACGTCAGGAGAACGTCAGGAGAACATCAGGAGAACGTGCATTCAACATATGTTCAACGTCTCATGACGTTTGTAACGTCATGTAACGTTCTTCTGGCGATGGAATAACGTTCATAACGTTCCGTTAGTGTAATGACGTTGTCCTCTCTCGTTGAATGACGGTATCACTACGTTTTACCGACGTTACGCTCTCGTCCACTACGCTGCATCCACGTTCAACTTATGCCCAAATTTGCATACTACGCCGAAAAGTTCAACGTTCTTCACGTTCTCTCTACGTTGACGTCGTTACGTCGTAGTGTGACAGGGCCTTTAAGGCTTACTACTGGAGTCTTGTTTTGTCATGATTGTTAAAGTTTCATGCTCCGATGGTTTTGAGTTTCTGTCATTTTCTGAGATAAATATATTAGGTTGCTCATTATAATCTACCGATATCCATATATATTGTTTGTTGAAGAAACATAACAAAGCCATTTAATTATATGTGATTTGTGTAAGCTATCCATATCAGAAATACATATTTATTACTTGAATTAAAACAAGTTTCTTTAGATTAATGTATATTTCATATGATTGATCAAATAATCTATATTGATAAACATCTGCCATATATGCTACAAAATAATAGTAGGTTTTACTAGAATAAGAAAGGAGTCAGATACTGTCATGTGTAGCAGCATGTTTCTTGATATACTGATAAAGAATGCCAATATAATGATATATGCTACACAATAATAGTAAGTCTTACTATAATAAAGAAAGGAGTCAGACCCTGTCATGTGTAGCATGATTCTTGCTATACTGATAAAGAACGCCAATATAATGATATATGCTACACAATAATAGTAAGTCTTACTAGAATAAAGAAAGGAGTCAGACACTGTCATGTGTAGCATGCTTCTTGCTATACTGATAAAGAACGCCAGTATAATGATATATGCTACACAATAATATTAAGTCTTACTAGTATAAAGAAAGGAGTCAGACACTGTCACGTGTAGCATGATTCTTGCTATACTGTTAAAGAACACCAATATAATGATATATGCTACACAATAATAGTAAGTCTTACTATAATAAAGAAAGGAGTCAGACACTGTAATGTGTAGCAGCCTGATCCTTGCTATACTGATAAAGAACGCCAATATAATGATATATGCTACACAATAATAGGAAGTCTTACTAGTATAAAGAAAGGAGTCAGACACTGTCACGTGTAGCATGATTCTTGCTATACTGATAAAGAACGCCAATATAATGATATATGCTACAGAATAATAGTAAGTCTTACTAGAATAAAGAAAGGAGTCAGACACTGTCATGTGTAGCATGATTCTTGCTATACTGATAAAGAACGCCAGTATAATGATATATGCTACACAATAATAGTAAGTCTTACTAGTATAAAGAAAGGAGTCAGACACTGTCACGTGTAGCATGATTCTTGCTATACTGTTAAAGAACACCAATATAATGATATATGCTACACAATAATAGTAAGTCTTACTAGAATAAAGAAAGGAGTCAGACGCTGCCATGTGTAGCATGATTCTTGCTATACTGTTAAAGAAGCCAATATAATGATATATGCTACACAATAATAGTAAGTCTTACTAGAATAAAGAAAGGAGTCAGACACTGTCACGTGTAGCATGATTCTTGCTATACTGTTAAAGAACGCCAATATAATGATATATGCTACACAATAATAGTAATTCTTACTAGAATAAAGAAAGGAGTCAGACACTGTCATGTGTAGCATGCTTCTCGCTATACTGATAAAGAACGCCAATATAATGATATATGCTACACAATAATAGTAAGTCTTACTAGAATAAAGAAAGGAGTCAGACACTGTCACGTGTACCCGCATGATTCTTGCTATACTGATAAAGAACGCCAATATAATGATATATGCTACACAATAATAGTAAGTCTTACTAGAATAAAGAAAAGAGCCAGACACTGTCATGTGTAGCATGCTTCTTGCTATACCGATAAAGAACGCCAATATAATGATATATGTTTAACCGTTCGGCTAATCTGCCCCCACTTAAGGCGAGCCTAACGTGTTAATTGTATGTAATATAGTGTAATAATTTCCATGTGAATTTCCTGGGCCTGCCGCGGGCTGCTGCGGCTCCTCCTCCCGTCTGCAGTTAGTCCGTCGCCGTCGGTGTCCTCCCCACGCTAAAGGCGGGCCGCCAGAGTTTCGTCCACACACGCAATTTGCCGTCGAGCGCATTTATCGGCCTAAAGTTTCCCTAATTCTATAAGTTAGGTTATTTCAACTAGCTGGCGGCCCCTTTCGCATTTCGGGGTATTATGTATGTTACTGAATTATCCCGGAAGTACGCGTACGGCTAGGGATGCCACCGCTGTCACTTATAATCAGTTCTAAGTTAATGTCGTTAATTTCCGCCCGAAAGTAACACTACGTTAATTCTGTTAGGGTTTCGTCATTATATTCCCGCAGATGGGTTAAGTAACCGCATAAGGCTTGCTTAGGCTTAAGGCCCCTAATTACATATAAAGCAAACGAATATCAGGTTTTCCATAGCGGTTAATCAACAGCAATACTGGAGGATAGTAAAGAATGCAAGGAACGTCCCAATCCACCTTCACAAGAGCTCACAACTTTATTCTTGCCATAACTAACAAGGATACCAGCGAAATATGTATATCAGTTAAAGGAGCAGATAACTCCCTTTCCCTCCCATATGGTTTGATTACATTAGTTTTAGAATTTAGATAAGAAAAAGACCAAATATCGGCTGAAATGACAGAGCGTGCATAAACACGTCTGCCGGGTCAGGCCCCGAACGCCCGACCTTCTTCCGTTGCTTAGCTAGTCGCTAAGCAACGCTTTACCCCCGCGAACCCTCGCGTGTACATGCGGAAGCAATTTGCGCGCCCATTGGACGAGTGCGCAAATTGCTCAAGGCGAATAGACACGCCCACTTCACTTGCTACACAATAATAGTAAGTCTTGCTATAATAAAGAAAGGAGTCAGACCCGGTCATGTGTAGCATGATTCTTGCTATACTGTTAAAGAATGCCAATATAATGATATATGCTACACAATAATAGTAAGTCTTACTATAATAAAGAAAGGAGTCAGACACTGTCATGTGTAGCATGCTTCTCGCTATACTGATAAAGAATGCCAATATAATGATATATGCTACACAATAATAGTAGGTCTTACTAGAATAAAGAAAGGAGTCAGACACTGTCATGTGTAGCATGATTCTTGCTATACTGAAAAAGAACGCCAATATAATTATATATGCTACACAATAATAGTAAGTCTTACTAGAATAAAGAAAGGAGTCAGACACTGTCATGTGTACCCGCATGCTTCTTGCTAATTTTATTCGAAAGAATGTCCAACATGAAAATGACATGAGATATACACGATTTAAGTCCAGTATCACTGTACATCAGTGAGTGCCACTGACCAATCCGTGACCGACCAGGAACATCAGGAAGGTCGACGGAACATCGAGAAAGGTGGGGTGTGAAAACCGATACACGTGGTTTGGGTTTTTTATTTTGTATTATTACTGTGCATTATTACTGTGGTACTGTGTCATTTGTGGTGATGTGCATTCTAAATACCAGACAACATATAAATGGTTAGGTAGAGAGTGGGCAGGTATAAAATGAACAATCTATACACCAGGTTTGCACTGAAGTTGTACTGAATCATTACCGCAATGTACACCTGAATGATTGATAGGTCAGGGCGTCATGAGATCAGTTTGTATTCTGGGTTTTTATTATTCTAGACTCTCCCATCGGATATTGGAAAACATCGCCCTTAGTTTGTGTTTGAAATGTACACACATATAGACAAACACATGGCATTGCTGCTAGCTCATGTTTGAAATGTACACACATAACGCATGGCATTGCACTAGATCGTGTTTGAAATGTACACACATGTAGTCAAAAGCATGGCATTGCCGCAAGCTCATGTTTCAAATGTACACATATGTAGACAAACGAATGGCATTGCCACTAGCTCGTGTTTGTAATGTACACACATATAGACAAACCCATGGCACAGAGTGCAGATAAGAGTGTGTGAGAATCTCACCAGAATGAGGATATTGTCAGAGTCCAGCCACAATTCGCATAAGTTAGACTAAGGCAAAGTCCCCATTCAGGCCACATTCACAGAGACCCAGTCTGATACAGGCATGGGGATGATGGCACGGCCGTCTCGGGGAGGCAACAGTTTGTTTGTTTATTTGATGACCCTCCCAGCACAAAAAAAATGAACATCGGCTATTGTGGGTCTAGGAAAAGGAAAGGTGCAAGAGCAGAGGGGGTGGGGAGGAAGAATGGACAAATGGAGGAAGAGACAAAATGAATGAACGAACAAAGGGCATAAATAAAGAGGATGCAAATGAATAAAGGGCAAAGCGAGGTAGTGGTGTGTGTGGTGTGGTGTGGTTGGGGCGGGGACATGAAAGGGCAAGGAAATGGATAAAGGGCAACGCGAGGTAGTGGGGTGGTGTGGTGTGGTGGTGGGGGGGGGGGGACATGAAAGGGCAAAGGACATGGATAAAGGGGGAAGGGCAAACATAATAAGGAACTGGGAAAAGGAAAGGAAGAAGCAATAGAAAAAAAAGGGGAGGGACAAAAATGTTATGAAACAAGATAAGGAGGAAAAGGGGGTGGGGAAATGCAAAATGTAGGAGGAAAGAAAAGTGTTAAAAGAGGGGGCGGGGGGCGGGGAGGAGAAAGGGGAGGAATGGAAAGAAGAGGTGGGAGAAAAGTGTAAAAGAAAGGGAAAGAATGTGGGAAGAGGAAGTGTATGAATGGGCCATAAAGGAAGGGAAAATGAAGTGAATAAGGGGCTGAAAGAATGGGGTGAATGTGAATGGGAAGGAACAAAAACAAAAAACGGGAAGAGAAAATAATGAAGAGAAGGCAAAATGAAGGAGAAATTGAAAGTGAATAAATATAAAAAGCAGCAAGATGAAAAGACAAAGTGAAAAATATATATGTGAGAGAACAAAGAGTGAAAAGTGAAATTAAAAATAGATTAAACATAGAAAAGTGGGGTGGTAATATGGGGGTGGGGGGGGGGGGAAGAAAATAAAAAGCAACCAAGCAAGAGAAAGTGATGAAACAAGGGGGTGGGGGAAGGGAATTGTGGTTGCGTTTTTTTTTTTATCAATTGGAATATGTATCACTATCAGGGGGTTCGCTTTGTTTATTTTAAAACATGATTGTTAAGTTGTATTTAAAAAATCCACCTTGTAGTCACTGTTGTCAATTCGCTCAGATATCTTTCTCTATCGATATATATATGTATTGTTGTTGAACCCACAGGTACGAACCCAGGTCTAGTCAAACAAATGACTTTAAAATCGATACATGTCGCTTCCTAGCAAACGCTTGTCATTATTATGATATGGCAAGGACTGGTTGGCTCAGTGTCAGGATAATGTGATTGAGTGGGATATCAGGTCATGATGCTGGCCTGGACTCCCATAGCGACATCTTAGTGTTGCCCCACTGGGAGACTAAGCCACCAGCACCATGACATTATATCCCACTGAGTCACATTATCCGGACACTGAGCTAACCAGCCCTTGCCCTATCCTAATAATGTTGAGCGCCTGGCTAGAAAGCGATAAGTATCAATTTTTATGTCATTTGTTTGACTCGACCAGGGTTCGAACCCACAAACTCATGGGTTCGGATCCCCCGATCTCCCCAAACAGGAGACGGACGCTCAACTCATTCGGTCACCTCGTCTGGTCGGTTATTGAGGTAGCACTAGCACCCTTATGTCCTCCCTTTCTCAAAAGTCATTCTTCCTGTTGCTTGAATGCACAATTCCCTAAAACTACAGCTAAAGCCTGCCTGACCAAAGTACATTTATTGATTGATTTATTTATTCATTCATTTATTATTATTATTATTATTTTACATATGGATACACTATGTACAACCGGTAGGGGGCAGACCCGATGGCGTCCAGTGAAGAAGTAGAATCACAAACCAGACACAACTATTCGCTCGTCCAACCCTCACAGGTGCTCCCCGAGTCAGTCGTGTATTACGACATACCCAGGACTGACGGTGCGATATATTATATATTATAAATTCCTCCTGTGTGTGAGGCGCATGAGGCGGGGTGGGTACCCGAATACATTCATTCACCCTGACATCCGGGTGGGGAGTGGGCGGGGGACTCCACCACAGCACATATGGAGGAATAACAATAATAACATACACCTTCCCCTACAATTTATACTCACATAAAACGCTATACATCACATATCTCATTATACATCACATATTTATATCCTACCAGTCCGTCAGTTAGTATAACACACTCTCCCTGGTCATACAACCATATTGAATCCACTCCTCACCCCCTTACTCCCCCCCACCCCCCCACCCCCAATATGACAAGGCAATAGGAAAGTTCAAAGTTCTTAGACCCATATTGTATTAGTTCCTTCACTTCCTAGCGTCTGAGTAGGGGCCGGGAAGGGGCTGGTGGGGGAGGGGGGCTGGGGAGGGTCATACTCATAGTCATAGAGGGATGGGCATGGGGCGTGTAGTGGGTGGGGAAACTTCTCTTACTGATCTATGATGACCATATATGGGATCCAAGGTGACACTGCATGAACACGTGACTTGTATTACCTCATTACATATATAATTAACCTGAGATTCGTATAAGCATCTGACATGGGTGCACATGGAATGATCTCCCATACCCCCCTTCCCCTCCCCCCCCCGCATCTCCCCCTCCCAGTCCCACTCCCTCTCCCATCCTGTTTATATGAACTGTGTGTATACACACACACATATTTATAATATTTTTTCCGTTGGTGGTTAGGACAAGTAAAACCCATTCCAGATCTGAGTACATACAATAAGGGCTTTAGCACTATCCATATATCCTGTATAACATTAACATGCGATAGAGAACATGAGTTCAACGATATATATATATATATATATATATATATATATACATATATATATAGTGATAATCATTGTATCACCCATAATAATCCGGAGCAGCCCGAGTGTCCCCCCCCCCCCCCACTGTTAATGGGCTCTTCCATCCGGTTGTCACCCCCATGTGGGCCAACCTCCCGATTCTTATTTCTTAGTTTTCATATTTTCCCCCTAATAATATTAACCCAACAACACTTTTACAGAAGTAGTTAACCATAATCATAACCACAAAATGGTGGCACAAATAGAGAGCCTCATCTTATCCTTTAGTTATCTCCCTCTGCCCCTCACCCCACCCCTACCTCCTCAGCTCACCCCACCCCCCTCCCCGCCCCTCACTCCACTCCCTCCCCTCACCCCCACCCCCTCCCACCGCTTCATCCACCCCTCCCCTCACTCCCACCTCCTCTGTCGAAGCTCCCACCGCTCCCTCCGTCTCAACCCCACCTCCTCTCCTCACCCCCTCACCCTTTCCACCACTCCCCTCCGCCCCTACCCTCAACCCCCGGCCCGCCCCCTCAACCCCCACCCCCTCCCCTCCTTTCCCCCACGCCCTCTCCCCTCCCCCACCCTCTCACATCACCCCAAACGGGCACAAACACGGTGAGTGGTACAAGTTAGTTCGACACGGGCTGAACTGATAATGTGATATGTAGTCTTACCACTCTTATTAGACTAGGCGACTTGAACAGTGTAATATACAGTGTTATCTATAGTGTAATCTGTAGTGTAATCCACAGTGTAATATGCAGTGTAATCTGCACTGTAATCTGCAGTGTAATGATAATGTGGTTTGGTGCTAAGCGGGTCGGGCGGCTACATGTACGGGGTGGTATCCGAAAGATAAGATTCATCACGTGGTCTCCTCTGCCCCCCCCCCCCCACCTCCACCCCTAACACCCCACCCAACACCTCAATCCAAACCCCCTATCCTGCATCCCCACACAAACCCAAACTCATCCCAGGTTAACACGTATAGCTAGATGTAGTATTAGTGATACTAGTAACACGAGTAGATGAAAAATACCTCGCTCCCTTATCGTAGTCGTTGTACAATACATATTGCCATTTCTTTTGTTTAATAATAGTTGCACAATAACAAGAAATTGTTGCTTTTAACTAATTTTAGTAGTGTCTGTGCAACAAGATATTCTCTTTCGCAGTACTACTTGCACAAGACAATGCCTTTCATAGTAGTAGTTGTACAAGGCACTGCACTTTGCAGTAGTAGTTGTACAAGACACACCACATCACAGTAGTAGTTGTACAATACAGTGCACTTCACAGTATTAGTTGTACATTACACTGCCTGTCCGAGTAGTAATGGTAGATATTGCGCTTCATAGTAGACCTAGTACTCGTAGTTGTAAACGACATTTTCATTTTTTAATCGGAGTAGTCGTTTGTACAATAATACATTGCCATTTGTAGTAGTAGTAGTTGCACAGCAAGATATAGCACAACAAGACAATGTTCTTTTTTAGTTGTAGTTGTATAACAATACATTGCCATTTATAGTACAGTTGCACAGAAAGATATTCTCCATTTTCATAGTTGCACAACAAGACATTATCCCTGTCAATAGTAATTGTACAACAAGACATTGTCCCTATCAATAGTAATTTTGACAATAAGACATCCTCCCTTTAGTAATAATAGTAGTTGCACAATAAGACACTCTCCCTTTTAATAGTACTTGCACAACAAGACATTTTCCCCTTTAATAGTACTTGCACAACAAGACATTCTCCCTTTTAATAATACTTGCACAACAAGACATCCCCCTTTTGATAGTAATTGTACAAGATATTTGTCCTTTAAATAGTAGTCGCCTTTTCAGTAGTAGTTACACAAGACAGTCACCGTAATAGTCGCAGCAGACATTACCCTTCATAATAGTGTTTGCACAACAAGACTATGTCCTTAATAGTAGTAGACACAATAAGACACACTACTTCATAGTAGTAGTTGCACAACCGGACTTGGTAATTTACTTGCACAATCAGACAGTTAAAACCCCACAATAAGAATCGCGCAACCAAACAGGTCTGCATACACACTCCCTTTCATAGTTTTCACAGCCAAACACTTATACACCGCGTAGTAGTAGTCTGGTAGACTAGTGGGTGTGCTCAGACTAGCCTATTTTTTCTTTTCAGATTATTTTTTTTAGTGTGATTTTTCACAAGCCCGACAATATGGGTATTAGGAGTTTCGCTTGTCCCTCAGGAGGAACTGAAGTTGTGACCAAGCATGTCATGCTAAAGCTTCAGTATTCACAGTTCCACTGGTCCCTTAGAAAGGACTAAAGCTGTGACCCAGCATGTCACGTTACAGCTTCAGTATTCCCAGTTCCACTGGTCCCTCAGGAAGGACTGAAGCTGGGACCTAGCATGTCACAGTACAGCTTCAGTATTCCCAGTTCCACTGGTCCCTCAGGAAAGACTGAAGCTGTGACCCAGCATGTCACAGTACAGCTTCAGTATTCCCAGTTCCACTGGTCCCTCAGGAAGGACTGAAGCTGTGACCCAGCATGTCAAACTAAAGCTTCCGTATCCCCAGTTCCGCTGGTCCCTCAGGAAGGACTGAAGCTGTGACCCAGCATGCCGGGTTACAGCTTCAGTATTCGCAGTTCCACTGGTCACTCAGGAAGGACTGAAGCTGTGACCTAGCATGTCATGTTACAGCTTCAGTATTCCCAGTTCCACTGGTCCCTCAGGAGGGACTGAAGCTGTGACCCAGCATGTCAGAGTACAGCTTCAGTATTCCCAGTTCTCCTGCTTGTCCCTCAGGAGGGACTGAAGCTGTGACCCAACAGTTCAGCTCACATCTTCAGCTTACGGGGCACAACTTGGAGTTGGTACCATGCCTACCCCTATTGTTCATTATAGACCCTATGCTTTTAACTCGCTTTGCATCTATAAACACTGGGCTGAACAGGATGGCCGAATGAGTTCAGCGTCCATCTCCCGATTTTGTAGATTGTGGAATTTTAACTGTGTTCAAGTCAAACCAATGACTTAAACAATGGATACTTGTCGCTTCCTAGCCAGGCACTTAGCATTATTAAGATAGGGCAAGGACTGGTTGGTTCAGTGTCAGGATAATGTGACTGAGTGGGATACTAGCTCGTGGTGCAGCACTATAAAGTCGCCATGCATGCACACTGTCACAAGTCGGCCAGCATCCTGATATGACCCTAGATGTTACCAAGATATAAAACTCCGACAACCAATCAACCAATCATGCTTGGTCACATCTACAGTCCTAGTTAACTCCTGCAGCACTGTCTCGATGACAGCTGCTAAACAAACTTATAGAAAATGTTTCAGATGGCTGGGTTATGGACATATCCACATGATATCCAAATCTAAGGAGATAAATATATTGTTCTGATACATATTTATCATAGCCTCCTGCTTTGGAAATGCAGAATTAATTAAATGATGTAGATTAATCGAATTTAAAACTTGAATTGTGACGATCCAGTGGCAGTCATCTTGCTTTTGTTGTTGCTGCTTTCTTTGTGCTATTTTTTGTTTTGTTTACATTCTCTTCAAGTTCCACAACTCTTATCTAACAGTAGATAAAAACACTGTGTCGTTTTTGTTTTGTTTACATTCTCTTCAAGTTCTCAACTCGTATCTAAAAGTAGATAAAAACACTGTGTTGTTTTTGTTTTGTTTAAATTCTCTTCAAGTTAATCAACTCTTATCTAAAAGTAGATAAAAACACTGTGTTGTTTTTGTTTTGTTTACATTCTGGTCAAGTTCCTCAACTCTTATCTAAAAGTAGATAAAAACACCATGTTGTTTTTGTTTTGTTTACATTCTTTTCAAGTTCCTCAACTCTTATCTAAAAGTAGATAAAAACACTGTGTTGTTTTTGTTTTGTTTACATTCTCTTCAACTTCCTCAACTCTTATCTAAAAGTAGATAAAAACACTGTGTTGTTTTTGTTTTGTTTACATTCTCTTCAAGTTCCTCAACTCTTATCTAAAAGTAGATAAAAACACCATGTTGTTTTTGTTTTATTTACATTCTTTTCAAGTTCCTTAACTCTTATCTAAAAGTAGATAAAAACACTGTGTTGTTTTTGTTTTGTTTACATTCTCTTCAACTTCCTCAACTCATATCGAAAAGTAGATAAAAACACTGTGTTGTTTTTGTTTTGTTTACATTCTTTTCAACTTCCTCAACTCATATCTAAAAGTAGATAAAAACACCATGTTGTTTTTGTTTTATTTACATTCTTTTCAAGTTCCTTAACTCTTATCTAAAAGTAGATAAAAACACTGTGTTGTTTTTGTTTTGATTACATTCTCTTCAACTTCCTCAACTCTTATCTAAAAGTAGATAAAAACACCGTGTTGTTTTTGTTTTGTTTACATTATCTTCAAGTTCTTCAACTCTTATCTAAAAGTAGATAAAAACACTGTGTTGTTTTTGTTTTGTTTACATTCTTTTGAAGTTTCTGAACTCGTATCTAAAAGTATATAAAAACACTGTGTTGTTTTGGTTTTGTTTACATTCTCTTCACGTCCATCAACTCTATCTAAATATAGATAAAATATTGCACACTGGAAAAAACGATGTCAACACTTGTTTATACTTGATTCATAGCAAAACAGTTTTTTGCTTAGATTTGGATATGATTGTTATTAACTCTACTATGGCTTGGGGTGAATATTTTCTCAGGATTCCCGCAGATCCTGAAAAGGTCTTAAATTGATGACTCAATTTTCAAGGCCTAGAAAGGTGTTAAGTATGGTAACTATTCCGTGAAAGGTCTTAAAAAGGGCTTAAATTGGATTTGGGCACTATAATATTTGTTCAAGATGCAGCAGACCTGTTATGTCACAGACTATATTGGCCAGCGAAGTGATCGTCCACCTAGAAATCCATAGATTGCATCACCTCACTCATTTCTGTTAATATTTAATTAAATATGTGTGTTACATTAGCCATGACAATAGGTATTAAAATGTGTGAGAAATGACATCAAATGTCTTAAAAAGGTCTTAAATGTGATCGGCTGAAAGGTACAGGAACTCTGTATCTAGAATCCTTTCTGATGTACAAGCGGAACCCGGAATACACATATTGATATTAAACTTCACAAGCCCAACCTAACTGCACATTTTGAATGCCGACTGCACCCACATTGCACACACACTCACACAGCGAACACTGACTTCTCCTTCCAGGCCGATTTGCACTTTATCTTGAAGACAACATTATACATTGTCATAAAAACTGACAATCTCACACCAAGACCGCCCAAACCAAACTGAATTACTCTGACTTGTGTTGATTTTGTTTGTTACATTGGAATAAGCAAGTGAAATTTCAACTGAGGCCTTCCTCATTTGACTCCTTCTTGCCCTATCCTAATACTGTTTAACCCCGTTAAACCAAGCTCGGTTAAACCAAATGATCGGTTAATCCAAACATTTTTCGGTGGCCCTGAAAAATACTACCATTTATCATATAAAAACGTTGGTTAAAGCAAAGTTGGTTAATCCAAACAAAATCGCCACACCCCAGGCCACTTCCGGTACAGTTAAACCAAACTTTCATGTGGTTATAACATCATCTGAGACCCCACCAACTTTTTTATATGATAAATGGTAGTATTTTGCCAGGCCGCCAAAAAAAGTTTGGATTAATATATATATGTTATTAAAGCTTTACTCAAAATACTACTAGAAAGGATTAAAACAAAAATTAATCGAGAGGTATCAGAAGAGCAATTTGGATTCAGACCAAACAGTGGAACAAGGGAAGCCATTTTTAACATGAGAACAATAATTGAGAGACACCTAGAAGTAGATAAGGATATACACCTATGTTATATAGACTACGCTAAAGCATTTGACAAAGTACATCATAAGAAACTCATAGAAATAATCAAAGTGTCCACATACATTGTATATTACATGTGCAATACACGCTTACTAAGTCAAAATCGAAGCCAAAGCTTGGTTAAACCAATGATCGGTTAATCCAAACAAATGTCTAGGGTCCCTTCAAGTTTGGTTTAATGGGGTTATACTGTAATGCCAAGCACCAGATTAGGCAGTGCCAACTATACATTTTTAAGTGATTGGTTTCAGTTGGCTAAGATATAAAACCATGTCCTAAGACATTGATAATGAATGCTCAGAGCTTCTGGCCATCCCACCTGGTTTCAACTCAATTTTGTTCATCAAGTGAATGTTTCAGAAAATGAATTGCGGCCATTAAAGCATCCTAGTCTGATGAAAGCATCAAATTTTCTAAACCAAAACATATACCTCGATTTGTTAAACATGTATTGCTGCACAGAATCGCACTTTTAGGTTGTGTATCCATAGGCTGTTCCCTTGTGGCGTGTTCCCTTGTTCAGTGTTTGCTTGTGACCTGGTGATGTGACACAGAGACATTGAACATGTTCATTCTCTATATTCTGGGTCAGTATGTTACGTGTGCCATGCTCAAGGCCAGACGGTCCCGGGGGTCCAACCTATAGGACCAACCACTAAGCAAAACACTTGTTCATTGTTTGTGTGATATGTTACAAGGTCACAAGCGAAGACGGAACAAGGAAATAGTCTATGGATACACAGCTTATAGAAACTGTCATACCTGAAACCTTCCACACATTTGCTTACTTTGGGTTTCCTTTGTTCTGAATGATGATGCAGAAATTACCAAACCATTCCATTGAACAACCAGAGTGCAATTGAGCAACAAAAGATTGCCACAATGAACAGATACACAATCCTGATATTGAAATGCCATAGGACCTAGTGCAATATTGGAAGTTTCACACATTCAGTACACATGTGTATCATAATCGGACCTAGCATTGCTGTCACCCCAGGTAAACTGAAATGTTTTGCCGTTACAACTATAATTTTAACAAATTTTAAAATGATGTGGAACCCCTAGTTGGTGGCTCTCCGGGTGATTTCACAAGTTGCCAGTACCTTCAGCCAACTATGTTCAAAGCGAAGTTGGTGATGAGGTACATCAACATCAAAGGTCATAATGAGGTTCATGACGAGGCTCAGGATGACCTTCATCACATGGTTGGTTGTTGGACCTTTACATCCTTGCAACATCTAAGGTCATAGCAGGATGATCTTCATCACAAGCTGTAGGACGAGGTCCATGAGGTTCACAACAAGATCCATGATGAGCTCCATGATGACTTTAGCAAAGATGTTTGCGCTGAGGTAAACAATGAAGCCATGATGAGGTAAACAACAAAGTCTGTGATAGAGTAATGGTCAAGTCCATGATAAGATTAATGGCCAGGTTCGAAATACACGCTATGACAAGATTTGCGACATTATCCATAAAGGATTTCATGCAGTCGTGAATGTTGGCCTTTGTTGAACTGTGACCAACTGATTCAGAAAATTGCTGTATTGCAAATTGGGCTGTCCAGGAAAATGGAGTAATTTCGATTACCTCTCGAACTGTGACTGACATCTGTGTATTCATTGTTTCTTCCTCTTGTTATTGGACAAGTCAGAATAGACACACACCACGCCCAGATAAGCACACAGTGAGTAAATGAAGAATGTATTGTAAAGAGAAGTTCCTTGCATTTGTCAGAATATTGCTCTTATGTCATCCAGTAATGTGAGAGGAACCCAATGCTCAAATCTTTCTCACTACTTGTCTTTCCGTCACTTTCTCTCTCTCTCTATATATACAGTACAACCCCGTTAAACCAAGCTCGGTTAAACCAGATGATCGGTTAATCCAAACATTTTTTGGCGGCCCGGCAAAATACTACCATTTATCATATAAAAAAGTTGGTTAAACCAAAGACGGTTAATCCAAATTATCGGTTAATCCAAACAAAATTGTCAGACCCCAGGCCACTCCGGTATGGTTAACCCAAACTTTCATGTGGTTATAAGGTCATCTGAGACCCCACCAACTTTTTTATATGATAAATGGTAGTATTTTGTTGGGCCGCTGAAAAAAGTTTGGATTAACCGATCATTTGATTTAACTGAGCTTGGTTTAATGGGGTTATACTACAATAATCAAACTGTCCACATACATTGCATATTAAATGTGCAATACACGCTTATACTCAAAGTCAAAGCCAAAGTTCGGTTTAACCAATGATCGGTTAATCCAAACAAATTTCTAGGGTCCCTTAAAGTTTGGTTTAATGGGGTTATACTGTATATATAATGATTCTCCGATCCCCTGGCTTTTCTCATATTCTAGACAGCCCATTCTAGATATCCCAGTGGGAAGAGCACTGGCAGATCAGGAAAGCACTTTTATGTTTAAATGTGTTGATATGTGAGATTCAAACAAACCCAGCAGTTGATAGCTGCTTGTATTTAATTTAAGGCAGAGCAACTCAATTTGGATTTTAAAGCCGCATAATCTGATGAAAAGACCAAATTGTCAAAAGCGAAGCATTTAGCTAGATTTCTAACCTACATATACAATTTATATAATGGTGCGCGCATTAAACATTTATTACCTGCATCGAAAGAATACAAATTCAATTTAATTTAACCACTTGATGCTGAAGCCTAGCATTTCAGTGTGCTCACACAATTTAATTCAGTATGTTTTCACTTCAAATATCTTCTTTGTTGTTGTTGATAAATTAGCCATTCAAAATATTTGAAATACTTCAAACTGAAGTAGAATAGATGAGAATCATCAAATTAATATATGTATCTGAAAATGAAATACATATAGCAGAAACTGTTGAAATCCTGGCCGTCTGAAACCAAGGACTTAAAATGTCATACTTGTCGCTACCTAGCCTGGCATTTTTGGTGTCACTAGGATATGGCAAGGAACAGTGGAATGAGGGAGACCAATCGTCTGTGGTTTAAATTTCCCCTGCTTAATCAATGAATGTATACACCCCCCCCCCCCCCAAAAAAACTAGCAAAAAAACCACATTAATAAACCCAAAGAACCAATAAAACACACACAAATAAATGTTAAATACACCAAAAAACAGCCAATAAAACAGCGGATTATGCAGCTTTAACTGATAAGGCAAGGATATGGCAACATGCGTCTGTAGAAGATAGTTCCCATATAATATAATGAAATAACCCTGCGCATGTGCAGAAACAAGCAATTAGTAGGAACTTACAATAGATGTAGGCCTACAAAATTTTCTTGGAGATTCCAATTGGGTATAACTCCCCATTCGGCTTCAGCCCATGTGAAGTCACTCCACTCACTCTAGTTGTGTATACAATCATGCTTTTAGATTGTATACCAGTCAGATCGTCTGTCACATGTGCATAGTATATATATATACACTTTCCTTTTAGCTAACCCCAACATATATGAGTATTCTACATCCTTTCAACGAGACACTTAGGTATGATTGTTAAATTCATTATATATACGTGATGTATAACGAATTATGCGAGTATAAAAATATGAAGGGAATTGTTTCCATTATATATTATATTATTATATTATAGTTATTTCCATTCTTATTCTCCGTGAGATTCCACACTTGACTGGTGGCGTCACCTGCAGCCCACCTCCCCTCCAATGAGTGTCGACAAGTGTCAGTCGCACCGATGGATTTTGTCTTCTCACATATCTATGCAGTTATTCTTATTTATAAATTATAATTACCTATATATATATAGATATATATCGTTATTTGGAGGGCTTATCTTATTATTTATTGTCTCAGTTGAATACATATTTAAAAAAATGACTAGTATACATTATTTAGTGATACTTATTTCATTAATTATATATAAAAATTATAATTATCTATATATATATATATATATATATATATAGTAAATAATAAGATCAGCGCTCACGACTGGTAGGGTTGGGGGTGGTGGCGCCACCTGTCCCAACTGTGAAAAGGGGTCACCCATAATGTAGTACACAACATATGGGTGTTAATATAGGGAACATTGCCTTCCAAGCCTTTATACTCGCATAATCCTTATACCTCACATACATAATTATAAGGAGAGCTGATCTTATTATTTATTATGTCGCAGTTGAATATATATATAAATATAAAATAAAAAATACCGTAGCCTGGCGGCGTGATGATAACTAAACTATTTAAAGCTAGATAATCCGATGGTTTTGAGCTTCTGTCCTATTTTTTTAGATAAATATATTAGGTTGATCGTTATACATGCTTTTAGTATTGCTGCCCCGAGACTGTGGAATGCTCTGCCAGGATATATCACAGATTGTAAATCTGTTGGTGCTTTTCAAAAAGGTCTTAAGACACATTTGTTTAAATCTGCTTTTAACTAGGTGAAATTTATTTTCCTGTATATTTGTTTGTTATGTAAAGCACCTGAGAACGGCTTGCTGGATCGGGCGCTGTACACATGTTTTATTATTATTATTAATATTACTCGACATTCCTTTAGTCTGAAGTAACTTTGATTTTAAATCGTTAGCCCTTGGAGATATTTGAAGTGCAAAAATGCTAATTTTTTTCTTGCAAGCACGTCAAAAGGTCTGACCCCCTACACGCTTCAGTAATGGCAGGTTCTATTCAATTGCTTTTGAATTCTGTTCCATGTAGCACCTCACGCTCAACAAGTGCACCGGTATCTAAGTTGGATATGTAGGATCAAATCTAGATTTTAGCTTTGGGTTTTGAAATGTTGAGGCTTTACTCTGACCATGCAACCTTCATTACACAGAGGAATTGTGTTTTGAGATTGAAGTCCCGCTGAGATGAACATTGCATTGTGGGTGCTGAGAGATTACTGAGCAGCTCAGTTCAGAGCAACACGGGTCAGTTATCCTACTTATCAGAATGGAATTATTATTTAATTAAGTAGCATTTAGCCGAAAAGTATTCCCATTAGAAAGCTTTTGGAAGGTCTTTCTTTTATCCTATTTTTCAAATGGGTGCAATACCGATCCAACTAGGCGGGGGGGAGGGGGGGGGGGGTTAATGACTAACACATGTATATATGCATAAACAATGCCCATCATCATAGAGAGAAAATGAATTCACCAGAATCCAGAAACCGGAAACAGCTATTTATGCAGAATTTATATAAACTGGTCCCAGTGCCTTCTCCCATGTTTTAATAAAGCACCAGCCGGATATAAGTACTGGTGAAACTGGTTCTGGGCTGAAACATGGGAGAAGGCACTGGGACCAGTTTATATCAATTCTGCAGAAAATATACATAAATATTAATCACCAGTGTGTGTGTGTGGGGGGGGGGGGTCGGTCCTAAGCATTGCTTATTCATATTTCACTTATTATATATATATTTATACATATATGTATATATATATATAATATGACATTTGCAACACCATATATATAAACCACATATATGAATGTTTAAATGCCTTTGCAACACCACAGAAATAGTGTTGAAAAGATTACTAAACAATTTAGTTTAAACAGGTCAGATTCAAGTGCACTTAGGTATATATATATAGTTATATATATATATATAATATATATACATATACATACTGTTGAAAGGGCGACCAAATAAGTGATTATACTTAGGTCAGACTCAGGAGCACTTACTTATATATACATGTAATCATGTATATGGTACTGAAAAGGCGACCAAATAATTGAGCATGTGTAGGTCAGATTCAGGTAGACTTAGTTATATATATACATATATAAACAATTTAGCATATGTAGGTGAGATTCAGGTCACTTAGTTATATATATATGGTGTTAAAACGGCGAAAAATAACTTATTATATGTATGTCAGATTCCGGTGCCCTTAGTTATATATGTATATATATATATATATATATATAGTGTTGAAAAGACAACCAAATAATTTAGATAATTTAGCACATGTAGGTCAGAGTGAGGTGCTCAACCTGCTTCCCCCTCCCTTACCATTCTGTCACACCATACCTACCATGTACCATACCACCATACACTCTTTTAGAACACCCCGGTTTGGCCATCTAATAAAAAAACAGCAAGGTCACATGTCACAGGTCACAGGTCAAGGACGATTCACAACAGACGCCATCCAGAAAGCAAAGGTCAAACGAACCATCGAGTCAATCATTACAAATAACAAAGTGGGCACGCCATTGTAAATGTGCCGTATGTGGGTATATATATATATATATATATATATATATATATATATATATATATACACAATCAGTGACATCATCAGGTCAGGTGTAGACGCCCCCTCCCACCCACACCCCTGTACACCCTCACCCTTTGGAGCAGACATTGAAGTACAGAGAGTCGAGGAAGAGTGTTGTTTCTCCAACTAGTAGAATTTCTAGCAGCTACTCAAATATTGCGATGGTACTCTGACTGAATTGCTTGATAATCTCGATGAATAATTAATAATAGCAATCCCCTCTCCACCCACCCCACCCTAACCACCCCACTCCCCCCAACACCATTACCAATCCGCCCTTTCAGCCCCCCCCCCCCCCCTCACACCCACATCCACACCCACGCGACGTTTTCCTGCCCACACCCACACGACGTCCTCCTTACCCACCTTCCCACTTACCCACACCCACACGACGCCATCCTCCACCCACCTACCTATCTACGCACCCACACACACCCACACACCCACCAACACACACGCGCACACATACGTTAGACATACACAGGTGTGCATGCTTACTCATTCTCCTATAATGTGACTGAAAGTAGAGATATTGCTGGTCCACTCACAACGAAGGCGACATTATGATTTAGATCTATTCTCAGACGAGACCGGTGCTGAGGTGTTATTTATCTTCAGGCCTGTCTGCCTGCTGGCGACAGCAGGGTCAGACTTCCTCCATCTGTCTTTCTATCTGTCTGTCTATCTGTTTATCAAATGGAGGAGGCAGAACCCGAGGTGCGTGTGTTTACGGAAGATGCAGACACTTACCTCTGTGACATACAGTAAAACCTCTCTAACCGACCACCTCCACAGATCGACCGCTCCACATTATCAATCGCTTTATTTGGGTCCCAAAAGATCGCCCATACAAGACCATTATTGTAACCATGTTCTAACTCGCTAAATGGACCAGTTAAAGTCGGTCCCAAGGTGAGTCGATTGAGAGAGGTTTGACTGTACTCCAATACATGTATGTAACATAGAGCTCCAAGTCAGGTACAATGAATACTCTCAAGTCTCATACCTCAAACTGCCCCCCCCCCCTGCCCCCCACGACCCCTCTCATTCCTCTCACACTCTCCTCCACCCACGCCCCGGCCACTCTCCGTCGACCTCTTGACTCGCTCAGTACCCGGATGCGGAAACCCGTCTCAGTCATGTCGTCCCAGCATGCATCCGGTGTAAAGAGTCGGGAAGGCCGTCCTCTCCCGAGATCTCGCGGCGCCCGAGAACGAGAACGAGAACGAGGCGGGAGGCACACGGCAACACGTGACGTCGTGACGCAGTGGCGTCGGCTCCACCTCCGTCCCCGCCTCCGCCCATTTCCCCACCTCCGCCACCAGCCTCCAACATCCGCCCCCAACTCCCCCCGCCCCTCGCCCCCAAACTAGGTGGCGGGTGGGTCACAGCGAGGCATCTGCAACGACGAGATCCCAGAATGAATGTCGGGAATGAGACATGGCGTGGCATGACGTGGCATGACGTGGCATGACGTGACGTGACGCAACATGACGTGACGTCAGCGGTGGCGGCGGCGGCAATGACGCAATTCACATCAGAGGGCGGACCGCGCTACGGCATTGTTATTCCAACGTGACGTGACGTGACGTGACGGTGTGTGTACAGGCATGACGTCACGTCTTCCTGCTATACGTCCTCCTCGCGCGAATTGACGTTAATCCCTTTGTCCTTAACTAAGGCTTTGAGCAAAATTAGCATGTGATCCATTTTAGTGTCCATCTTGTTCACCTGAAAAATATAACCAAAACCACAGAGTAAGGGAATTGTGTGATAATGAGGTAAAGGAGGCACTATGCATGGTTTGTTCGTTTGCTGTTTTAGGTCCTAGCCACATGTAAGGTCATATCTGGAGGGCACTATGCCTGGACGCGTATATATATGTAAACTAGAACTATATAAGATATGCATAACGATAGTGACAATATCAGATTGAAGAGTTCAGGTGCAAAACCATGTGAACGCCAATCCAAAAATGCAACTAAAATAAAAGATTTTTGCCTGAAATAATTTTAATTCTCATTAATTCCACTTTTTTTTGTAATTACATGATTATGGAGCAATGAACAAAATAATTTTTGTATTGGCGTTTATGTGGTTTTTCGGCCGAACTCTTCAATTTGATATATTCACTATCGCTATGCATAACTTATATAGTTATAATTTACATATATTTGTAGTATAATCAAATATGTGAGTATAAATAAGGTAGGTTCTAGTTCAAGTTCAATCTTGTTCACCAGAAAAATATAATAAAAACCACAGAGTAAGCCATGGTTTTGATAATGAGGTTAATGAGGTACTAAACATGGATGCAACAATTTAGCATATTCACTATTGTTACTCATACTGGCTCAGCCGGCATCATGACCCGATGTCCCACTCAGTCACATTATCCTGACACTAAGCCAACCAGTACTTGCCATAGTTATTGTTTACGTGGTGCATAACGCACTATCCGAGTATAAATAAATGCAAGGGGAACTTGTACTTTATATATTTATTCCTCCGTGGCGCATTGGTGGAGTGCCCCCCGCCCCACAGCCCGTCGGGGTAAATTGTGGGTCTGGCCCCCCCCCCCTGCGCTACATATACTGGAAGAATTTTTACTGGAGAAATATATACATATATATATATATAGTTCAGGCACAAAACCACGTAAACGCCAATCCAATAATGTAGATTAAGTAAAAGATGTGTACCTAAAAATAATTTTAATTCTCACTAATTCCACTTTTCCTATGATCACATGGTTATGGAGCAATGAACGCAATAGAAGGAATATAAACATAAAGTGTTTAAGGCTTTGATTCCAATCCATTTTTGGATTGGCGTTTACATGGTTTTGCGCCTGAACTCTTCATATATACATATATATACATATCCATATACATGTATTTGCAGCATAATCAAATGTATCAGTATGAAAAAGGTCAGTTCTAGTTCAAGTTCATCACATTTAATGATTACTCGCTGTTGTGTTGTCACATCAACACAAATAGTGGAGATTCAGGTGGTAAAGATAGCGAAACATGTGTGTGTGTCCATATAGGATCAGCTTTATTATGTTTGAAACATGGTGCACAAAGTCAGGCACTGCCGATGGAGAGTGCGTCTATAAGTTGACAACAAAATAAACAACCGAAGCGATGATCAAACCAAGTACAACCTGCAGGGTTCAATCTCAAAGGAGACAGAAAAACGAAGGCGGCAGACAAACAATGTTTGACGCCCTCCGGGTTTGTGAAGTGTCACACCTGAAGACCAAGTCACACCTACCCAACGAGCCCCGGACCATCCCCGGACCACTCCCCCGGACTGTCCCGGACAGCCCCAGATAAAATCGCTATTTTTGCCTCGCTCTCAAACCTACCTGGACGAGCCACGGACTACAAGCCCAGGTCACCCCGGATGAGCCCCCACCCCTGGACTACCCGGATGAGCTCCATGCAGACAACCCCCGGACGGGCCCTGCACAACCCCCGGATGATAGCCTTAAATGTGGGACTCATCCTGGGTAGTCCGTGAGTAATACATGGTCATCCCTGGCTATCCGTGGTTAATCCGTGGTCATCTTCAAGAAGGAAACAAAAAATAACAATTCAGGGCATATGTGGTAGTCTTGTCCCGCAAGTTAGGATGGTTTGGTTGTGGTTGGAGTTCTACGTCCTGGCAACATCTAAGGTCATATCAGGATGGGTACCGACTTTTGACAGTGCGCCCTCATGGCGACTTTATAGTGCTGCCCCACTGGGAAATCAAACCGCTGGCATCATGACCCAATATCACACTCAGTCACATTATCCTGACACTGAGCCAACCAGTACTTGCCATATGTTAATAATGCTGAGCACCCTGCTAGGAAGCGATAAGTATCAATTTTGTAAGTCAGTGGTTTGACTCGACCGGGAATCGAACTCCCGACCTTCCGCACAGCAAGCCTGCGCTCTACCGATTCGGCCATCGCGTCCGGTCATGTGGCCAGGTAAAGGATATCCATAAGTTGACACTGTTAAATACAATCTAAACTAGAAAATGTATAAGATGGTTGCCTATGGTAATGATATCAGGTTACACTTCACCTGATATACTACTGGTTACTAACTCTCTTAAGCTATTGTCACACCTAACCGGACTGAGCACCGGAGACCGCCGGAAAAATAATTTTCTCGTCCGGTGCTCTCCGGTGAAAAATCTATTGAAATGTATCGAAATGGAGAGTAAAATTGGGTTAATTGCTTCCGGACAACCGGATAAGTACCGTACATGTACCGGACGAGAACCGGACGAGAACCGGACACGTAATGGATGGGTACCAGACATGTACCAGACAAAAGGACAAACTGGACACCAACGGATGGGTACCGGATGGGTACCAGATGGGTACCGGACATGTACGGATGGGTACCAGACATACCGGACATCAACTGGACACGTCAGTCCAGCGGTGTCCGGCAGAAGTTTTGAACATGTTCAAAACTTGTACCGGAGACCGCCAGAGACTGCCGGATACCACCGGACACCGCCGGATGGTTACCGGACGGTACCCGGACATCACCCTACACAACCAGACAGTGTTCGGTTCTCCTCCGGTTCCCCAGTCCGGTGAGGTGTGACAATGGCTTTACTGATTCAACCATCATGTCTGGTCTGTCAGAACTGAACAATTGAATTTGTGGCCAGGTAAAGGAGAAGGTAATGCTGTTAATTGCAATATGGAATGTATCAATTTATTATACACATATTATTAATTATGTAATTGTCTCGTAATTGTAATTCTTATCTACTCTATTTGAAATTGTGCTGATATATGTCAACTAACTACTATAACATCCAACTGCTATTTGAGGTCCTTGAGGGAGGCAGTGAGCGACCTGGGGGGCGAACTGGTCTGCTACTAGGCAGGCACCCTTCTGTTTCCCACTTCTCCCTCCAGGTGCTGCTGCCATCACTCTGCATCTTAAATGAACTAGAATACATAAGATCTCACAATGGAAGCCTATGGTGATGACATCGGGTTACACTTGGTTATGTGGATTGGTAAAGGATAAGTTACTGCTGTTATTGTGTTAAATACAATATAAGCTAGCAGAATACATAAGATCTCACAATGGAAGCCTATGGTGATGAAATCGGGTTACACTTGGTTGTGTGGCTTGGTAAAGGATAAGTTACTGCTGTTATTGTGTTAAATACAATATAAACTAGCAGAATACATAAGATCTCACAATGGAAGCCTATGGTGATGACATCGGGTTACACTACAGTTCACCTGATACAATAGGACTGTTTATCAGTGCCTATGTAAATCATTGACAGTCTACTCTAACTTGTCCTTCTACTTACACTCACTAACTTACAGCTGAAACAGGATTTCTCGAGTCGTCACTCATTGTCATTGCTGGGGAAATAAATGTCTTTCTTGTTTTAGAAACAACTTGACGGGTTTGATGCCTGAGGCATGAGAACGCAATGTATCCCACCCCTGCCCCATTTCCCTCGTTCGTCTCCCCCACTTCCCCCTCCACCCTCCCTCTTCCCCTCCCTTCCCCCCTCCTACCGTCTCCTCCTCCCCTTCCTCCCCAATACCTGCATGAACATTAGATAGGATGGTCGGGGCGGGGGGAGGGATTGAGGTGAAGAAGGTTGAGGCGAGGAGATTGGGAGGAACATGGGAGCGACAGTGGAGGGAAGGTGGGTGGGGAGATGTGGGGTGGGGGCTTAGAGGGAGTGGCGGGAAGCGGATGGGGCAGAACCAGGGGGGGGGGGGAGAGAATGGGAGTGGAGGCGGGACAAGGGAGGGGTGGGATGGGGAAGGAGATGGTGCAGGTAGAGAGGTGGAAGAGGAGAAGCGAGATGGGGAAGGAGAGGTGGCAGGCGGGAGAATGGAAGGGAAATGGGGAAGGACAGGGGCAGGTGGAGAGGTGGGGAAGGGAATTGGGGAAAGAGAGACGGGAAGGTGGAGAGGTGTGGGATGGGAAGGGAGATGGGGAAGGAGAGGGGCATGTGAAGAGGTGGGGAAGGGAGATGCGGAAGGAGAGAGGGGCAGGTGGAGAGGTGGGGGAAGGGAATGGAGATGAGGAAGGACAGAGGCAGGTGGAGATGTGGGGAAGGGAGATGGGGAAGGAGAGGGGGCAGGGCAGGTGGATAGGTGGCGAAGGGAAGAGAAATGGGGAAGGAGAGAGGGGCAGGTGGAGAGGCGGGGAATGGGAAGGGAGGTGGGGAAGGAGAGGGGTCAGGTGGAGAGGTGGGGGATGGGATGGGAGATGGGAGATGGGGAAGGAGAGAGTGGCAGGTGAGGAGGTGGGGAATGGGAAGGGAGGTGGGGAAGGAGAGAGTGGCAGGTGAGGAGGTGGGGAGTGGGAAGGGAGGTGGGGAAGGAGAGAGTGGCAGGGGAGGAGGTGGGGAATGGGAAGGGAGGTGGGGAAGGAGAGAGGGGCAGGTGGAGAGGTGGGGGATGGGAAGGGAGGTGGGGAAGGAGAGAGGAGCAGGTGTGGAGGTGGGGGATGGGAAGGGAGATTGGGAAGGAGAGAGGAGCAGGTGGAAGGATGGGAGTGAGATGGGGTAGGTTGGGAGGGGGAGGGATGGGACGGGGTGGGGAATGGGGGGTGGGAGGGAATGGTGAGGGGGACTTGCAGGAGACTGGGGGGAGGGTGGGGGAGCATCAGAGGGTGGATGTAGAGTGAGACTGAGAGGGGAGGGATGGTGTGGGGATGGGATGGGGAATAAGGCCAGGGGTAGGGACGGGGTCGGAGGAGAGGGGCAGCAGTGGAGTGATATTGGACGTGGTAGGGAAATGGCTGGGGGGGGGGGGGGGGGGGGGGCAGGTAGTGTGGTGGGGATGTTGAGGTACAGGGACAGGAGGGGAGGGGAGGGTGGGGGGGTGGACCGTAGTTTGTTATTGGTGGCTTGGGTGTGTGGAGGGGGGGGGGGGGAGTAGGGGAGACAACAGGACTCTTTGTACCCGCGCTATCAAGCACCCTATCAGAATACATAAGCGTGCACTTACGACTAGTTCGCGCTTAGGGCGGTAGGGGGCGTGACAGGCTGGCTTCAGACACTCGACTTCCCGAGTGCGCGCGCCGACGTAACTCCGCCCCCTCCAGAGCCACTTCCGGGACTTTATTGATTGCGCTGTCACTCACGTCACCCCACATCACTCACATGGAGAGCGATGGTCTGTAGTTGTTTGTGATTGTATACAACAGCGTCCCGGGATAAGCTTTTTATAATATGGTCTCATGAAACACAAACGTTGCATGGTCGGAAGACCAGTGTCTCGGCGCTGAAAAAATACCTTTATTCGCTGAATAAAATGATCATTTACCCCCAACAAATCCGATGGTTTTGGGTTTCCTGCATATTTTGTGTGGGATAAATCTTATTTGTTTGTTTGTTGTTCTACATCCCAGCAAAATCTATGATCATAATAGGACGGGTACTGGCTTAAGCTAAGATTCCTTACACGCGGTATGCGGTATGCGGTATGCGAATGCGAATGCAGCAAAAAATCGAAACACCTTGAAGTCAATGGGCTACATCCCTTACATGTGGTATGCGAATGCAAATGCGAATGCGAATGTGACAACTTGATAGGTCCCTGTAGCGTAGGTGCGGCATGCGGCATGCGGTATGCAAATAGAAACCTCAGTCACATGTGTCCATTAATTTTAGACTAGGAGAGGCGACTGATCATTATGGAACGGTCACATACAGGGGTGCTGAGTGGAAACATATGGTAGTGGTGGTGGTGGGGAGACGCTTGCCGCTCGCATACCGCTCCCATTCGCATACCGCATATCGCATACCGTGTATAAGGAATCTTAGCTTTATGACAGTGCACACTCATGGCGACTTTATAGTGCTGCCCCACTGGGAGATCAGGCCGCCAGCATCATGACCTGATTTCCCACTCAGCCACATTATCCTGACACTGAGCCAACCAGTCCTTGCCCTATCCTAATAATGTCGGGCAGCTGGCTAGGAAGTGACAAGTATCAATTTTTAAGTTTGGCTCGACCAGCGTTCAAACCCACGAAGGTTTGTATCCCCGATCTCCCAAAACAGGAAACGGACGCTCTACTAATTTGGCCATCCCGTCTGGTCGGGGATAAATCTACCAAGGTGATCATTATAATCTACCATATTCTGAGTACAATAAAGGCTTACAGCTGCATAGTCCGATGAAGCATCAAATTTTCAAAATCAAAATAATAATTTAGATTTGATTCTACATATCTAACTTAGATACTAATGCAATTATTAAGCATTTGTTTCTGCGTAGAAGGCAATACTGAGTCAAATTAACACAACCTGTTACTGCAGAAGTCTATGGTGTCAGAGTTTTGGCAAGCTTGCCAAAACTAATTTTCCATGTTTGCACTCAAATATCTCAAAAGTTTACCATTTAAAATAAAAGTAACTTTGAAGTAATGTAAAGTAGATATTGGTGATCGATCTAATATATTTATCTCAGAAAAAATACAGAAATCCAAAACCATCGGACTATGCAACTTTAATGTGCACAACGTTATAATCTGCTTTACTTTATGCTTAATGTTCGCCCCAGATTTGTCTTAAAATTAGCTAAGTCTGTTGGTTCTTTAAATGTTTCTGCCATATTGTTCTGGATTATTGTTTGTGGTTAAATCTATCAGGTTCATCATTATAATCTACCTTAATTTGAGTACAATAAATGTTTAATGTGCGTAGCGTTATAATCTGCCCTAAATTAGGGTTAATATTCGGCACAGATTTGTTAAGTGTTTTGATTCTTTAAATGTTTCTGCCATATTTGTCTGGCATCTTGTTTGTGGATACATCTATCAGGTTGAACATTAGAATCTACGCTAATTTGCAAACAATAAAGGGTTAATTTGTACAGCGTATAAACTGTCTTACTTCAGGTGTATTGTGTGCACCAGATTTGTATTAAATCTATAGCAAAATATTTTGGTTTTCAAACGGGTCTGCCCTATTTGTTCTCTCCTGTTCTTCTGTGGATAAAGCTAACCGGTTGATCATTATAATCTACCTTAATTTGACTATAATACAGGTTAACTATTTAACCGCGATACCTTTTAGATTTAATGTGTGTACCAGATTTGCATTACCGTGTATGTCCCAATAGAAGCACATTGCCCAATAGAAGCACACCCCCCATTTCAAGATTGAAAGCACGCACAAATTTACGATCATAATCAGTCTGAATGCACATAAAATAAGACAATTCCACTTTATTTCAGAGGTACGACAAAATCAAACCAAAATTCACGATCATATTCAGACTGAAAGCACATAAATTAGACAATCCCACTTTATTTCAGAGGCACGACAAAAACAAATCCATGAAATTCTTTAACTTTGAATAGACGCACATCCAGGTGTCTGCACTCGCGCAGTGCACGTCTATTGGGACATATACAGTAACTATATACAAGTTCTTTTGGTTTTTATAAATGGTGTGCTTTCATCGGATTATACATCTTGAGAGATCCGGTCACTTGATTCTATCATTGTATTCCAAACGTGAATATTCATACTCAATATTCCGTATTCCAGAAAGATCAACTGCACTAAACTTAGAACCCAGTACCTTAAGGAAGATCTTCCACAGAACCATTACCATGAGTACCGCATGCCTATTCTTAAAGTAGCATAGTCCAATAAAGGGATCACATTTTCAAAACCAAAATACTTATTTGGATTTGAACCTACATATGAAGAGTTCAGGCGTAAAACCACGCAAACACCAATCCAAATATTTAATTAAAATAACAGATTTTTGTCTGAAAATAATTTTAATTCTCATTAATTCTACTTTTCTTGTGATGACCTGATTATGAAGCAATGAACAAAAAGTAGGCATGTAAACAACAACACAAATTTGAAGGTTTGATTCCAATGTTTATCTCAATTTTTGTATTGGCGTTTACAGGGTTTTGCGCCTGAACTCTCCTGATATAATCTTAGATGTTGCTAGGACGTAAAACAACAACAAACAAACAAACAACAAACTCAATATACAACTCAGATAGTGGTGCCCTTATTAAAGCTGCATACTCATATGAAACATCAGATTTTGAAAACCAAACTAATTATCTAGATTTAATTTATCCTCATCTAACTTAAATACAGATACTCTTTTAAAGCATGTATCGCCATAATATTAAGTCAATTAACTAGAACCGGTTACTACAAAAGTATATGGGGTTAGAAAATAATTTGGCATATTTGCACTACACATATCTTAAAGGCTAACCATTTAAAATAAAAGCCATTTCAAAGAAAAGTAATGTCAATTATAGCAATCAATTTAATATATGTATCCCAGAAATGGACAAAAACTCAAGATCATCAGAGAATGCAACTTTAAATATTTGCTACTACATATAGAAGGGCGTACTAAGTCAATTAAGTAGAACTTATTACTGCTGAACCCTGTGGGTTCAAACTTTTGACAAGGTCACCCAAAATTAATATTGCATGTTTCACATCAAATATCTCCCTAAGTCACTATTTTATAACAAAGTTACTTAAACCTTAAAGTTGCATAGTCCGATGGTTTTGAGTTTCTGAAATTTTCTGAGATAAATACATTAGCTTGATCATTATTATGTACCTTACTTTAGCTTGACGTAACTTTTATTTTAAGTGGCTAACTTTTCAGATATTTGAAGTGGAAACATGCAAAATTAATTTTGGCAAGCACGTCAAAACTCTGACCCCATATGCTTCTGCAGTAACAGGTTCTATTCAATTGCCTCAGCATTTCCTTTCTGTGTGGTGACACATGCTTAATAAGTGCACCAGTATCTAAGTTATACCCCAGTCACACGAGGCCTGCGTTCGCTAACGATCGATTCGCGACGTCAAAACTTCCTCCTTGCGCCCTCCCTACGCCCTGATTAAGTGCTGTCGCCGTGAGGACGCCAACCTCCCGGCGTCCATTTCGGGAATTTTGGACGCAAGGAGGTTGCTGCTGCTGCACGTGCAACCTCCTTGCGCCCTGTTCCGGTGGCGCCATTCAAAATGGTTGGCGACATGGCGCCGACATGGCGCCGACATGGCGCCGACATGGCGCCGACATGGCGCCGCCCTGGGTTGGCACCAACACATGCGATGCTGCAGTCACCATGTGGTCTGCGCTGACGTGGCGCCGACATGGCGCCGATCTGGCGCCGACATGGTGCCAACATGGCGCCTACAACGTATTTGAATCAGTGTATCGAATGGAACGCTGGGTGGTTGGCGTCCTTTTGGGCGTAGGGAGGTTGGCGGCGAACGCTGCCTCTCGTGTGACTGGGGTATTAGATATGTAGAATCAAATTTAGATAATTGTTTGGTTTTGAAAATTTGATATTTTCATCGGACTATGCAGCTTTAAGTAAGGTAGATAATACTGTTCAAAACTATGAATGCTCATTGCCGATCCTGATAATTGTGAATGGGTTGGTGGGTTGTTGTTTGTTGGAGTTTGATGTCCTGGAAACATCTAAGGTCATATCATCCTAGGTACCAACTTGTGACAGTGCACACACATGGTGGCTTTATAGTGCAGCCCCACTGGGAAATCAGGCCACCGGCACCATGACCGAATATCCCACTCAGTCACATTATCCTAACACCACGCTAACCAGTCCTTGCCCTATCTTATTTAATGCCGAGCACCAGGCTAGGAAGCAACAAGTATAAATTTTAAAAGTCATCGGTTTGACTCGACCGGGAACTAAACTCCCGACTTTCTACATGTGAGGCTCGCGCTCTGCAGATTCGGCCTCCGCGCCCTGATGATTAATTGTGAATGGTTAAAGTTGATTTGGTCACGTGACGGCTCCAGCGTTCCGTCCATTACGGGCCGACCTCGGGAGCGTCCCGTGCCTCACAATAAAATTGCTATCAGGCTCCCCGGATAGCACTTTCCCAGGAAATGTTCGCCCTCAGGCCGGGTCCGGGGGTCGCCCAAAAAGGCCCCAGCAATGGCGTGGGAGCTGCGTCCTATCACCGCCGTCATCTGCAATAACTGCGCATGCGCCGGGTCACCCACTTCCGCCCCGGCCCGCGTGTGTGTGTGTTGCGTGCGTGCGTGCGCAGCCTGGGGCGGCGCTCGCAGGAAGTGGATGATTGGACGCGCCCTCTGGTGTAGAAACCGGGCGCTGTGGCCGAATCGGTAGAGCGCAGGGCATCGTATGGGGCAGATCGGGAGGATGTCTCCCCCGGCCGAGTCAAAGTAATGACATCTAAAATTGATAAAGGGCGCATTCCATATACGCGTAATGCGTAATGCGTTATGCGTTACGCGTTATGCGTTATGCGAATGCCAGCATTCCACATACGCGTAATGCGTAATGCGTTATGCGGCACACGACTGGCTATATTTAAAAAATATAAATAAACAATTATTCTCCATACTGCTCTGTATATGACCAAATATTGCATTTATATCTATGTAACTTTTTGGATGTCACATGGGGGTTCCTACCTTTATTATAACCAAATTATAGATAAGTATTCATATTTTTGTGGCTCTGGTAGCATTTTTAGCAACCCGAACCCCCACCACAACCACTACCATATGTTTCCACTCAGCAGCCTTGACAACCCCCCTCCCTGACCCCTGTCCCGGCTGTCCGTAATTATCAGTCGCCTCCTCCAGCCTTATATCAATGGACAAATGCGACTGATGCTTTTCTATTCGCATGGCCTTTACGCATTACGCATTACGCACCGATCGCTACATGGAGCGATCGGGATAATGAATTTCTGACGCATTCGCATTCGCATTACGCATTACGCGTGTATGGAATGTACCTCATAGGTTTCAAGGCATTTCGATTTGTTGTCGCATTCGCATTCGCATTACGCATTACGCGTATATGGAATGCACCCTTTAGTGTCTCTTCCTGGCCTGGCACTTGGCATTAATAGGATAGGGTAGGGACTGGTTCGCACAGTGTCATGATAATGTGACTGAGTGGGATAATGGGTCATGGTGCCAGCAGCCTGATTTCCCAATGGGGCAGCACTATTAAGTTGCCATAAGCACACACTGTCACAAGTTGGTACCCATCCTGATGACCTTAGATGTTGCCAGGATATAAAACTCCAAGAACCATGTCCGGAGTAAAGGTAGCATCCTGAGAAGAACTCATTTGTTGTTAGAATGTAAAACCCCACTTATTAAATCAATGCAGCCATGCGAGTACATACGGCTACGGCGAGTACATACGGCCATCTTGAGATGAACTCATATATGTTGATGGGATGTAAAACCCTAGTTAATCAATCAATGCAGCTATCTCAGTATTGACAGTTATTCTGAGATGAACTCAGATGTTAATGTTGGGACAGAAAAGCCCAGTTAATGCAGCTATATGAATGTTCATGGCCATCCTGAGATGAACTCAAATGTTGATGGGATGCAAACCTCCAGTTAATCAATTAATGTGGTTACATGAGTATTGACGGTCATCCTGAAATGAACTCAGATGTTAATGTGACGCAAAATCACAGTTAATCAATTGATGTGGATACATGAGTATTGACGGTCATCCTGAAATGAACTCAGATGTTAATGTGACGCAAAATCACAGTTAATCAATTGATGTGGATACATGAGTATTGACGGTCATCCTGAAATGAACTCAGATGTTAATGTGACGCAAAATCCCAGTTAATCAATTAATGTGGATACATGAGTATTGACGGTCATCCTGAAATGAACTCAGATGTTAATGTGATGCAAAACCCCAGTTAATTAATTGATGTGGATACATGAGTATTGACGGTCATCCTGAAATGAACTCAGATGTTAATGTGACCCAAAATCCCAGTTAATCAATTAATGTGGATACATGAGTATTGACGGTCATCCTGAAATGAACTCAGATGTTAATGTGACGGAAAACCCCAGTTAATTAATTGATGTGGTTACATGAGTAGTGAAGGCCAACAATGAGTAGTGAAGGCCATCCTGAGTGAGCTCATAATAGCCATATGTTGTAGGAACAAACAAAAAACAGTTAAAGCTGCATAGTCCGATGAAGCATCAAATTTTCAAAATTAAAACAATTATCTAGATTTGATTCTACATATCTAACTTAGATACTGATTCACTTATTAAGTATTTGTTGCCACATAGAAGTGAACACTGAGTCAATTTAATAGAACCTGTTACTGCAGAAGCCTATGGTGTCAGAGTTTTGGCGTGCTTGCCAAAATTATTATCATATGTTAGAATTTCAAATATCTCAAAAGGTAGCCATTTCAATTCAAAGTTACTTCAAACTAAAGTAAGGTAAATAATAATGATCAATTTAATATATTTATCTCAGAAAAATGTCAGAAACTCAAAACCATCGGACTATGTAACTTTAATCAATGAATGATTTTAAATGAGTGTACCACTGTCTAAGTTGGAGATGTAAGATCAAATCTGGCGAAGTGGCTCGATTTTGAAAAGTTGCAACCAGTGATCCACAAAGGCTGTGGTATGTAATGTCCTGGATGTGGGAAAGTGCATATAAAAGACCCCCCTCCCCCCCCCCTCACTCCCTTGCTGCTTATCGGAAAGAGTAGCCCATGTATGTGGCAGAAGGTTTCCTCCAAAGAAATATGTCAGAAGGACCATATGTTTGATTTCCAATAGCCGGTGCTCTAGAGGTGTCGTTAAATAAAACAAGTTTTTATTTTATTTTGAAAAGTTAGTGCTCTCATTGGACAGCTTCAAAGGTAACATAGTAATTAGTATGCTGGAACGTCTCTACAAATCTCATTAGCTTGTGAGCGGTGTCACGTGACGGTAGCTGTCACGTGACATAGTCACATGACTTTGGTTATAGTGGGAAGATGTTTGTTGCTGTTGTTTTACGTCCTAGCAACATCTAAGGTCATATCAGGACGAGGTGGTGTGAAGTGGCGAGTCTGTAGTCTAATGTGGGTATCGGTGCTGATGGTGGTCGGAAGTTTGTTTGTTTGTTGTTTTACGTCCTAGCAACATCTAAGGTCATATCAGGACGGGTACCGACTTGTGACAGTGCGCACTCATGGCGACTTTATAGTGCTGCCCCACGGGAAGACCAGGCCACTGGTACCATGGCCTGATATCCCACTCAGTCACATTATCCTGACACTGAGCCAACCAGTCCTTGCCCTATTCTAATAATGCCGAGCGCCAGGCTAGGAAGCAACAAGTATCAATTTTTAAGTCATTGGTTTGACTGGACCAGGGTTCGAACCCACGACCCCACGAGCTACCAAGACGGGAGACTGACGCTCTACCTCATTCGGCCATCCCGTCTGGTCTGGTGGTGGTCGGAAGTGGAGGGGAGGGAATACAATTGTGACCGGGAGGTGAGAGGATGGGTCAGGGGTGAGCGGGGGAGGGTAGTGGGAGGAGGGGAAGGGGGAAGGGGTGGGAAGGGAGAGCGGTGGCAGGAGGAGAAGGATGGAGAGCTATAGGGGATGCGGAGAAAGCTATAGGGGGAGGGGAGAGCGAGGGGATGCGGAGAAAGAGAGGGGAAGTGGGAGCGGGAGGGGGGAGAGAGAAACGGAGTGGGAGCGGGAGAGGAAGGTAGTAAAGGGAGCAGAATGGAGAAGAGAGAGGAGAGAAGGAGGTGGTGGTGGAGATGGGGTGGTGGCGGGGAAGGAGAATAGGCAGGGCGGAGAAGGGAGAGGAAGAAAAGAGGGAGAAGCGGAAAAGGGAGGAGTAAGGCGAGCATGGTGGAGGAGAAGAGAACGGAGAGGAGGTGAGGGATGGGCGTGGAGGGGCCGTGGAGGAGGGAGGGCCGTGATGGAGCGGAAGGGGGAAGGAAAAAGGAGGGGGAGCAGGATGGAGGAGAGGAGAGGGAGTAGAGGCGGATGGGTGGGGGACAATGGATGGTGAAGGTGGAATAGTGGTACGGCTTACGAAAGAGTAAGGGAAGCAGGATATAGAAGAGAGGAGAGAGAAGGAGGGTGGGAAGGATGGATGGTGGATGAGGAGAGGGGGTCGAGGAGCAGAGGCAGGGTGGAGGAGGGAGGGGGAGTGGTATGGGGGAGAGAGGGAGGGTGAGGGGAGGAGAGGGGGGGTGAGGCAGAGAGTCAGAGGAGAAGGGGAGAGGGGGTAATGCGGAGATGGGGAGATGGGGAGATGAGGAGATGAGGAGATGTGGAGTGGCGGAGATGGGGAGAGGGGTATGGAGGAGGAGAGGAGGAGGTAGAGATGCAAACATTGACAAAGCTGAGTAGCCACGATTGTCAGGGCTCCTTGTCAGTAGCAGGCGCCACCTGTCGGCGAATGGCCTGATTAATGTGCGCGCCGACCAGGAACAGCGGGTAGTGTGGGAACTGAAAGTATGTGTTGGACGCGCGGTCGCAGAAAACAAGCCGGCAATCGGGGAGGGGCAGGCGGGGGGGGGGGGGGGGGGGGGGCAAGATGGGGATGATGGGAGGAGGCGGTGCGGGGGCGAAGGGGCGGGGGTGTTGGGGCTGTCGGGGAGGGGGGGGGAGCTTTCCCAGACTTGTCAGTTGCGTACTATTATTCTCATATCTGACTTTAGGTGACATGCATTGTATATATGGCAGCGACTTCCGATTTTTAATTTTTTTTAATTTTTTTAAATTTTAAAATTTGTTATTGTTGTGTCAGTTCTTAGTGTGGCCAATACTGAAACTCCACTGAGGCGTGGGAAACTGAACTCTTATGCTATGTGAAGGTGTGTTTTTTACCTAGCCCCCTCCCCTCCCTTCCTCCCCCGCTACTCAATTTGCGTATATTTTCTCTGTGTTCAGGAACTGAACGTTTTCCAGCCGTCAAACAAAGCACCTACGTCGATATTAACGGAATCTAAATTAGTTGGATGGTTGGTTGTTGGAGTTCTACGTCCTGGCAACATCAAAGGTCATATCAGGACGGGTATCGACTTGTGACAGTGTGTACTCATGGCGACTTTATAGTGCTGCCCCACTGGGACACCAGGCCACCAGCAGCATGACCTGATATCCCACTCAGTCACATTATTCTGATACTGATCTAACCAGTCCTTGCCCTATCCTAATCATGCTGAGCGCCTGGCTAGGAAGCGACAAGTAGCAATTTTGTAAGGCGTTGGTTTGACGCGACCAGACACACTACTCATTCGGTCAGCGCGTCTAAGGGAGGTGAGTACGGGTAGAAAGAGACGATTGGGAGAGGAGTGGGGAGCGGCCCTGCTCGCAATCCCTGCAGAGAACCAAACCAAACCTCCGGGCGCGGTAGCCGAATCAGTAGAGCGTAGGCTTCGCGCTCGGGAGATCGGCAGTTCCGTTCACAGTCGAGTGAAACCAATGACATATAAAATGCACACTTCCTAGCCTGACGCTTGGATAATTAGGATATGGAGCGGGACGTATAGCTCAGGTGGTAGAGTATCCACCTCTCAAGGTGTCGATCATCCTATCGATCCTGCTCAGTGGACCCATTTGCAGTTTGGGATATTTTCTGTTCCAACCAGTGGTCCACAATTGTTTCATCAAAGGTTGTGGTATGTGCTGTTCTGTCAATGGGAAAGTGCATATGAAAGACCCCTTGCTGCTTATTGGAAAGAGTAGTCTATGTGACAGTGGAAGGTTTCCTCCAAAGAAATATGTCAGAATGACCAAATGTTTTACGTCCAATAGTGATGATAAAAATCAATGTGCTCTAGAGGCGTCGCTAAATAAAACAAACTTTTTTTTGATAATTAGGTTAGGGCAAGCACTGGTGAGCTCAGTGTCAGGATAATGTGACTGAGTGGGATGGGACATTGTGTAATGGTGTTGCCGGCCTGATTTCAAACTGGGGCAGCACTATAATTATAAAGTCGCCATGAGTGCACACTGTCACAAGTCAGTACCCGTCCTGATGAGACCTTAGATGTTGCCAGGACGTAAAACTCCAACAACCAACCAACGCAAGTGCAGCAGAGATCCAATCCGTACTAAACATGCTCAGTTGTCACACCGGGGTCTTGTGACCGCTGCCGGTCAGACCACGTGACCGCCTGGACAGCTGAGGCCGCCGCCAGGTGGCAGGTCGAGCGTGCCGCGGCGGGCCGGCGTCGACACCTCTCTACCACAGCTGTCTCTCTGGGCACGCAGCCTATTCACAGCGCAACTTCCGGTGCAGCTTCCGGTGCAGCTTTCTGCGCAACTTTTGGTGCGACTTCCTGTGCAACATCTGGTATAACATCCTATAACCTCCTGGTGCAACGTGCAGTGCAACCTCCGGAACAACTTCCGGTACAACTTCCAGTGCAACTTCGGTGCAATTTCCGCCGCAACTTCCTGTGCAACCTCCGGTTCAACTTCCGACGCAACCTCTGGCGCAACTTCCAATACACCTTCCAGCTTAACTTGCATTGCGACTTCCAATGTAGCTTCCGGTGCAACTTCCTATGCAACTATCGGTGCAACTTCCTGTACACCTTCGGGCGTAACTTCCGATACAACTTCTGGGGCTGAAGTGCATTAAGGTGCGTTAGGATAAAGTGGCTGAGTACAATTGTTGGTCATGGTGCCAATGCCATGGTCTTCCAGTAGGACAACACCATAAAGGCACAATGGGTGTACATATGTACGGTCACAAATATGGAACCATGCACATGCATATACTTGTCGATTGATTGTTGGTTGTTGGAGTTTCACATTCTGGCAACATATAAGGGCATATCAGGATTGGAACCGACCAGTGACAGTGCACACTCATGGTGACTATATTTGTTTTTTGGTTTTTTTTTCATTGAGGCTGTATTTATACTGTCCATAGCATATAAGCCCGACTATATAGTGCTGAAGAAACTCAAAACCATCGGAGGATACCATTTTCATAGAAACTGTTAAACCTAAAGCATCAGAATATTGATGTGCTTGCCAAATTGAATTTAGCATGTTGTCACTTCAATCAAATATCTCCAAAGTTAGCCATTTTAAATAAGAGTTTTAAGTCATGGAAACATCTAAGGTCATATCATTTTCAGGACAAGTATCCTAATGTAATTTATCTTAGAACATTGTAGAAACCATTTAACCAAGAAAATTGTAGAAACTCCAAACCTATGTACCTTTGAGGTACGTTAGTAATGTGCATGCCCCCCCCCCCTAGGCTGCCATATGCCGCCATGTATATGGGGGTCACGTGGTCACCTGGTCACGTGGTCGGTGCGTGGCGCGCGCGTGACATCTCAGAGGCGCGTCAGACGCTGATCCGTGACGTCATGGCCATTGACCTTATGACGTTAGACATCATTCACAACCACGTGACACCGCACAAGGCGAATGGTGTCAATAGCCCTGTTCACACGGGCAATGTAAATCGATTCATAGAAAGCGACTTGCCTAGTTCGCCTCACATTTGCCGTATGAACAGACGTCTGAGGCGGATTAGGGCTGATTCGACTCACGTGATGCGGATCGTGTAGACCACCTAAGCGAGGTAGTCTACGTGAGGCGATTTCTCTGATTCGATTTATTTTGCCCGTGTGGACGCACTGAGGCGGATTAAGCACCTCACACGCATGCGCAGTCGACCTTAGTTTGTTGACTTTCCGGTCGATCAAAAGCGCATATTATATAATTTAATTAATGAAACCGCTATCTACGCACAGATATTTTTTTCATAATTTATTCTTAGGGTTTCACTGCCCAGCAGAAGTTTTGATCGTTCCAAACCAATAAGATTCATTAAATACATATCTAGGTCGAACCCACACTCTCTGGTGCCAGCATCGTCGAACCCAAAATGGCGCTGGTTAGTCTGTACTTGCTCATGCGCAGATATCCACTTCCGCCTCACGCAGTGTCCGTGTGAACGGGCGCCTAATTCGCCTCACCTGATTCGATTTGCCTGATTCGCCTCACATTTTGCCCGTGTGAACAGGGCTAATGACACGGCGGTGGGCATGTTAGGTGTGTGTTTGTATAAAGTTGCATAGTCCGATGGTTTTGAATGTGTGTGATGTTCTGAGATCAAACTATTACTATTAGTGTTTGTTCTTTGTGGCGGAGTGGTTAGAGTGTTTATGTTCTAGGTCGGACTCCTAAGATCAGTGGTTCAATCCCGCATGCCCCCACTACTGCCAATTTGGATTTCCACCACTGTGTATGTCATCAAAGGCCAGTTGCTCTCAGGCCTTGTCTGTGTGGTGTGGGAGGTAAAAGTGTAGGCTCGGGCTTTCTATCGACAAACTGTCTAATGGTGAAAACAAGTCTATGCAGACTTATCCATGATAGGCAGTATAAATCTTCTAGCAAAGGTTGATCGTTATAATCTACCTTACTTTATCTTTTATTGTAAATGGCTAACTTTTCAGATATTTGGCGTGTAAACATACTAAATTAATGTTGGCTGCTCTTGCTGCGTAGAATGACAGAACTGCGTAGAATGATAGAACCTGTTACTGCAGAAGTCTCTTAGGTCAGCGTTTTGACAAGCACGCCAAAATTAAATTTGCATGTTTACACTTCAAATAGCTCTGAAGGTAGCCATTTTAAATCAAAGTTATTCCAAGCAAGGCAGATTATAATGTTCTCTGTGGCGGAGTGGTTAGAGTGTCTGCCTTTTTTCTAGGTCGGACTCCTAATCTGAAGGTCAGTGGTTTGATTCCCTGTGCCCCCCCCCCCCCCCCCCCCCCCCCCCAACCTCTGCCAATTTGGATTCCCACCGCTGTGTATAATTTACAGCGTCATCAAAGGCCAGTTGCTCTCATACCATGTCTATGTGGTGTGGGAGGTTAAAAATCCCTTGGGTCGGTAAAAGTGTAGGCTCGGGCTTTCTATCGACAAACTGTCTAATGGTGAAAACAAGTCTATTCAGACGTATCCATGATAGGCAGTATACATCTTCAAGAAAAAGAAAAGAAATCTCAGAAAATGATAGAAACTCAAAGACATCGGACTATGCACCTTTAATCATGTAAGCATAGTCCAATGGTTTTCAGTTTCTATCATTTTCTGAGATAAACACATTAGTTTGATCATAATAATAATCTACCTTACTTTAGTTTAAAGTAACTTATATTTTAAATGGGTAACCTTAGAGATATTTGAAGTGCAAACATGCACATTAATTGAACTCTAACAGTAACAACATAGGTTTTAGCAGTAGCAAGTTTGATTAAATCACCAAATTATTCCCTTCTACCCGGTGACACATGCTTAATAAGTGTATAAGTATCTAAGATAGATATGTACAATCAAATCTCAATAATTGTTTTGGTTTTGAAAATTTGATATTTTCATCGGACTATGCAGGTTTAACTTCGACACAAGCCACCGTTGTGTCACGTGATGTGACATGAGCAGGGCGCGTCTGAGTGTCACTACCTGACAGTGACACTCAACCAGCTGACCAATGAGCAGGGTGCAGTTTGAACTCAGCAGACGACATAATCCAGGATTCCACATATGCAGTACGCAGTATGCAGTATGCGGTATGTAGTATGCGGTATGTGGTATGATGTATGTGGTATGACGTATGCGGTATGCGGTATGTGGTATGCAATATGCAGTATGCAGCATGCGGTATGATGTATGCGGTATGCAGTATTCAGTGTGGGGTATGCAGTATGCGGCATGCATTATGCATTATGCGGTATGCAGTATGCAGTGTGTGGTATGCCGTATGCGGTATGTGAAATCGAATTCATATATGATCATGAGGTATGTGGTGATTGTTTGATGTTTGTATTTATAACAGCAAATTCGGTTCGCATTCCCACTGGATTGCTACACAGAGTGATTGGTGTGAATGCGAACGGAATATTCCAAACAGTCAAAAGTCACTGCATACCTCATGCGCATGCGCATACTGCATACCACGTATGTGGAATCCTAGCTTACCACGTATATGGTTGGTTGGATGTTGGAGTTTTACATCCTGGCAACATCTCCGGTCATACCAGGACGGGTCCTGACTTGCGACAGTGTGTAGTCATGGTGACTTTATAGTGCTGCCCCACTGGGAGACCAGGCCACCAGCACCATGACCTGATATCCAACTCAATCATATTATCCCCACACAGAGCTAACCAGTCCTTGCCCTATTCTAGTAATGCTAAACCTAACTAGCGACAGTTTTTCATTTTGTAAGTCATTGGTTTGACTCGGGTGGGATTCAAACTCACAACCTTCACCAGGGGAAGCCTGCGCTCTACCGATTCGGCCACCACTTCCGGTGATGGGGGGTCTAACTGTAACCGTGCGTAGCTTACCTCTGGAATACACAAATACACCAGGCTTGATTCACTCAATATTAATCCCAGAGCTACTCGGGCTTCAACCACGATATCAGCTAAATAACTGATTAATTAATAAAGGTTACCACCATAAGTTTTCACCATTGAGGTAGTGTAAAGTAGCCGTTCCCAGAGCAACCCTGTAGGCGTGCATATATGTTTAGTTCGGCTCTTACTATCCAGGGGGCGCCAAGTGCCGGTCTGGGAATATCAATACTGCAGTGTTACTCCACATTCAGCTCTTCTCCTACAGTTTAGTATGTTGGGGTTCTCCTTCCTAGCAACATATGAGTGTCGCATCAGGACAGGTACCGATTTGTGGCAGTGTGCACTCATGGCGACTTTATAGTGCTGCTCGAACTGGGAGTGGGAGACGAGACTGCCACCGGCACCAAACTCACTCTCCCACTCAATTATGTACTGATACTAATCAACCCGGCATAAAGAAACCACAAGTTGGACACTTCTCGACATGACTATGACATACTTGGGTATGTTGCTGTTGTCATAGTATTCTAGCGATGAAACCAAAGACCCTATAATACTAAGATGGCTCACTCCCTATCTCTCCCATGGTGATGTAAATTTTGCAGTGCCACCTTGTGGTGGGTTTGATTAGCCCAGCTGTTGGTTGATGTTTCACATGTAAACACATACAATTATATTATACACAAGATAGGTAAGTATGAATAGGCATCAATATGAAATTGCTATGAACAAATACACATCATCATCAGCATCATCATCAGCATCGCCATCATCACAAATCTTTCACATTCATATATACATTTATACATATAATATAGCAAGTTCTTAACCAAGAGAACAGACAGCGCACCAAGTGGTAGGTTTGATCATTTTGATTACACAGTACAGGCTGAGTGAGCCATCTTGTATTGTAGGGTCTTTGATGCAGCACTCTAAACTGTTCCGTCGGATGGAATTAAGACCCTAATCAAACCAAAACAACCAACTATAGCCCATCTGTATGAGGCAACCATCTCTAAATAATACTGAGACCACCTTGATTGGTTGGTTCGTTGATGGAGGTTTACGTCCTGGCAACATCTAAGGTCATATCAGGTCTTGCACCGACTTGGGACAGTGCACACTCATGGCAAATGTAGAGTGCTCTGCCACTGGGAGACCAGAGCGCAAGCACAGTGACCTGATATCCAACTCAGTCCCATTATCCTGACACTGAGCCAACCAGTCCTTGCCCTATCCTAATATTTAATTCTGAGCAGCTGGCTAGGAAGTGATAAGTATACATTTCTAAGTCATTGCCTTGACACAACCAGATTTCAAATAGTTCGAATCCCACGATCTACCAAAACTGGAGATGGGCTCTGAACTCATTCGGCCATCTTATCTGGTGAGACCACCTTGAAAATGTCATTCTTGATCCGGTGGCGTCTTCAAGTATATAAACATCAGTGACGACCACAAGGGGATGATTGCCCCCAGGGAGTAAGCAGGCAAGGGTAACGGTGTGAGGAGTGTGAGAATCCTACAAGATCTAAATGGACGTGCCATGTACAACATTCAAGATTGGGGGGGGGGGGGGGGGGGGGGGGGGATGGGGGGTGGGGTGACGTGCGGGTGGGATGCCGATTGGGTGCCGCGGGTGGGAACGTGGGAGAGCGGGTGGGGGTGGTGGTGGTGGGGCTTCGGGAACGGAGCGGTGTGAAACATTAGACCCAATGGGTCTCTTGTTGTTTATGGGGCTGTCACACTACGACGCTTCTCGCCGGCGACCCTTCAACGTGTGGTGATTTTGGGCGATAATTAGGGAAACGGCGACACACGCTGGGGGCACGTTATGCGCGCGTCGAGACACGTCGGTACACTATCCTTGACGTTGATGGTCGGCGCAGAACGCCGGCGCACGTTGCCGGTCGGCCAAGGTTTTAAGCATGTCAAAAAAAAAACAACGACCGGCAGTGCGCGCAAATATATGGGTAAGGACGTTAGGAGGACGTTAGGCGGTCGTCGAGCACCATTGGAAGTGCCGGAATAACATTATGGGAACGCTAGGCAGACGCCACGCGTGCGGGAGGGTCGTTCCCACCCGTTGCGGCAAACTGGGGTGTTGTTGTTTTATGCCCTAGCAACATTTAAGGTTATATGAAGACGTCGCGCCAAACTTTTTTTTTTTTCCCCCAACGCTTCGACACACGTTGGCCGCGCGCTACTAACACGCTGCGCTGATGCTGAACTTTGTCCCCAAACCGCCGAAAAGTTGGACTTTTCGCGACGCTTAAAATTTTATTTTCACCGCTGACGGGTCGCCGGTGGAAGCGTCGTAGTGTGACAGCCCCATTACATTGGATCATGAATAATTTCAATGACATCGTTATAATACATCACTTCTGAGATATCAAACTTGGTGTCCACCCAGCCACGAATGACTCCTGGGAATGCTAAGGCTTAAGCCACTGTCACACTTCACCGGATCGAGGAAACGGATTTAAGCGGAACAAAGTCCTTTGATATCCGGCAAAGTCTGGTTTGTGTCCGTTGCATATACATTGATATCCATTGATATCTGGCCCAATCCGTTACAAGTTTTGAGCATGCACAAAACTTGTAATGGATTGCACCGGACTGATGTATGTGGTTATTCTCCATTACGGTCCATTCCCCGTCCATTCCCCGTCTGTTACCAGTTCCATTCCCATCCATTACTCGTCCATTACCCGTCCGTTACCATCCGTTACATATCCATTACTTGTCCGTTGCCGTTCGTTATAGTTCTTTATGTGTACTGAATTGTCCGTAATTGCTAGATAGGTTATCAGCCGTTACCGTTTGTTACCGTCTGTTACCATCCATTACCATCCATTACCATCCATTACATAATCAGTACATTTCAACTCCGAATCACACCGGATTAGAATATTTTTGTCCGGGTCTGTCCGTATCCTCAATCCGGTAAAGTGTGGCAGGGCCTTCAGGCTAAGATTTCATATACACACCTGGAAGCGGTATGCTATGTGTGATTTTTGTGTTTGGATGCCGCACCAACCGCTACATGGACCGGTCTATTTATATCAATTTTATTAGTCATTAATTTGAGACAGTTGAGATTTGAACTCCCGACCTTCCACATGGGAAGACTGCGCCCTAACCGATTCGGTCAGCACGTCCGGTAGAAGGTGAAGAAGAAGAAGAAGAAGAAGTCGGCGACGAAGAAGAGCAGAAGAAGACGAAGAAGAAGCAGAAGAAGAAGAGACAAAAAAGACACAAAAGAAGCAGAAGCAGAACAGAAGCAGAAGAAGCAGAAGTAGAAGCAGAAGAAGAAGAAGAAGAAGAAGAAGAAGAAGAAGAAAGAAAAACACAATAAAACCCCATGGGAAGTATTTACCAAAGCAAACAGTCCACTGGGTGGCTACAGTGGCTCCTCCTGTGGGCTGCAAAAACAGTGTCACGTGGGCCGGAAGTGCCGGTGCGCATGACTTACCAATGTCCACCACGACGAGCCCCTCGTGTTACAAACAAATCGACAGCTCGGGACCTCTCACGGGTCGCCATCTGGGTCATTCAACCGGAATGGGTGCAAAGGGTTGGTTGGTTGTTGGAGTTTTACGTCCTGGCAACATTTAAAGTCATATCAGGAAGGGAACCGAGTTGTGACAGTGTGCACTCATGGTGACTTAATATTGATGCCGAACTGGGAGATCAGGCGGCCAGCACCATGACCTGATATCCAACTCAGTCATATTACCCTGAGACCGAGCGAACCAGTCCGTGCACTATCCTAATAATACAGAGTGCCTGGATAGGAAGCGACAAGTATCAATTTTTAAGTCATTGGTTTGACTCGACCAGGGTTCGAACCCTTGGGTTCGAATTCCACGATCTACCAACACGGGAGACGGGCATCCCGTCTGGCCGGTATATTGCATCAAATGCATTGCATTATGGGTGATTACAGGATGGGGTGATCACAGTCCACACTAATGACGACTTCATAGTTCTGCCCAACTGGGATACTCCACAATGATATGTCCGGTATGATGATTGATTGATTGTTGGAGTTTTATGTCCTGGCAACATCAAAGGTCATAATGGGATGGGTAGCGAGCTTTATCGGATCAGGTGGTGATGCTGGATTGGGGTTTTTGCACCTTACTTTATAGTGCTTCCCCACTGGGAAATCAGGCTGCCAGCACCATGACTCAATATCCCACTCAGTCACATTATGCTGACACTGAGCCAACCAATCCTTGCCCTATCCTATTAATGTTGAGCACCAAGCTAAGAAGTGACAAGTATCAATTTTGTAACTAATTCATTTGACTCAACCGGGAATCGAACTCGCGATCTCCCGCATGGGAGACCTGTGCTCTACCGATTCTGCCACCGCGCCCGGTGCAGGGTTCCCAACATTGGAAAATGAAAAACTGGAAGTTCTTAAGGGATGTTATATTGGGGTGTCAATCATCCGTAAGATTGATATAATATTACTATTTTAATACTATTGCAGGGCTGACAACATTGGAAAATTAAAAAAACGGAAGATCGGAGTATGGCGAGGATGGGATACACAATATTGTAAGGAAAGGGACGCAGCTCAGGTGGTAGAGTGTCCACCTGTGAAGGTGTCGGTCATCCTATGGATCATGTTCAGTGGACCCATTTGCAGTTTGGGCTATTTTCTGATCCAACCATTGGTCCACAACTGGTTCAACAAAGGATGTGGTATGTACTGTCCTATATGTGGGAAAGTGCATAGAAAAGACCCCTTGCTGCTTATCGGAAAGAGTAGCCTATGGCGTAGCAGCAGACGTCTTCCAAACAAATATGTCAGAATGACCATATGTTTGACGTGCAACAGCCGATGATAAAAATCAATGTGCTCTGGAGCCGTCGTTAAATAAAACAAGCTTTACTTTAAAAATATTGTACACCTCACAGCAAAACCGTAAAGGTTGGCGACCCTGCCGGTCTGGCCGGTAGGGGTAAGCGATTTGTTAGCAAGTCTGCCACCAGGTGGCGCCCTGACCGGAAGTTGCACGCTAGGGTAGGCGTGGCGGAAAGAAGTCAATGAGGCCGCCTGATTGGAGCCTGGCTGCGGATCGGAAACGAGGCTTTGAAGCCGGGGGACGCCGACATGTTTGTGTTTGTATCCGATCGGGCAACTTCCGTCACGCCTGACTGAACGCGGGGAATGCTGCACTGGGCATGCTGCACGGTGACTGTGGTTTCAGTGAGAAGGACATTTTTTGTTTAACCCCCCCCCCCCCCCAACAATTTTTTTTATATTAAAACTTGCACCAGAGTTTTGTTGATTGTCTGATAAAAGCATAAACTTTTCCAAAACAAAAGTGTTTCCATTGATTTGAACCGACGTATCTAAATTCAGAGCTTTTATATATGTGCTGAATAAGCATTATACGAGTATAAGTATCCGTAAACTGATTATCCTTTAATGGTGCCTCTGGTTGCACCTTGTCTGGACACCTCACAACTACTGCACTTAACAACTCAGGCGAATGGACAGGCTCTCTGCCTTGCCTGGTGCTGCCACCTGGCCTATTCAGCTCTTACGACTCAGCCTCTTGCCTGTACCACTCGCTTAAAAATTAAGTTCCATAGTCCAATAAAAGCATCAATTTTGTAAAAACGAATGCTCTTACCGAGATTTCAATCAATGGACTGGTTAGCTCAGTGTCAGGATAATGTGAGAGAGTGGGATATTTAGCAGGTCCTGGTGCTGGTGGCCTGGTCTCCAAGTGCGGCATCACTATAAAGTTACCATGAGTGCACACTGTCAGAAGTCGGTACCCATCCTGATACGACCTTAGATGTTACCAGGATGCATAACTCCAACAACCAACAAAACAACAAACCAACAAACCAACAAATCAACACACCAACAAACCTAAATTGCTCCAAACACAGTGGGCCATAGTAAACAGTTACATGAGGAATATAATTAGCTTCTTAGATTAAGGAAGGATTCATATGGTCATATCCGCAACTCAGCCTTCCAAACCTTATTTTCTATTATAATTATTGACGTACAAAAAGTACCAAATCAGCAATTGATATTTTTTTTACATATGAAGTGTTCAGGTGCAAAAACCCCAATCCAGCCTCACCACCTGATCCGCTAAATTTGTAACCCTTCTTATCTATTCCGCAAAAAAAGTTGGTTTTATTTAACAACGGCTTGAGAGCGCATTGATTTTTATCATTGTGTAAAATATTCCGATAATTGCACATTGGTGGGTGATGTGAACTGGTCTATAAGGGATTACAAATGTTATATAAAGGGTAAATGATGTAATGTGACCAGATGCATGTGGTATTGTGTAGTGCTGGTGATCCTTTAGTTAGATTAAATAGACATTGTGTATTCAATAGATAATGTGAGATGGGGCTCTACTGTTAGTGTGATAGGGCATTAGCAGCTCTGCTCACAACCCCCTCCCCCCAGCCCCCACCCCCCAACTGTTAGCTACAGATCACTGCACACCCAGACATAACAGGGCAGTGAGGCCAAAACAACCAAGGCATGGTTACAAGCATGCTTACTGTTGATTGGTGGATATGTGAATGCTTACTGTTGATTGGAGGATCAATCCTGTGTTATTGGACGTCAAACGCATAGTCATTCTGCCATATTTCTTTAGAGGAAAAGTGCTGCTACCACAGAGGCTACTCTTTCTGATAAGGGGAAAGGGGTCTTTTATATGCACTTTCCCACAGACAGGAAAACACATACCACAGCCTTTGATGAACCAGTTGTGGACCACTTGTTATCTATTCCACATGCCCATCTAGCGTGGCAGGCGGACACCCTGTAAATCCGATTGTCCGCCACGTCTACCACCGGCGGAAACGCCAGGTCTCCTGTCGGTGAGGGTCAAATCAACACTACCGCTCCTCCCATTTGAGATGAACCGACGGTCAAGGTCAAGGGTCACGGTCAAATGTCATCCAGTGTCTCGGAATGTGAGGCTTAGCTACGAGTATGAGCTATTGCAACATTTCTTGGTTTAAATTGTTTTTGTTTAAATACATTAAAACCTCTCTAAATTGACCGACCATGGGACCGACTTTAAATGGTCCATTTAAGGAGGTGGTCAGTTTAGGGAGGATTTTTTTATCCTTACAATTGTATTGTATTACGATCATTTGGGACCAAAATAAAGCGATCGATATAGGGAGTGGTCGATCTGGTTAGACACAAATAATATTGTGGGGGGGGGGGGGGGCGGTAAACCAGCACACAAATAATAAAACATCACATGTCGAGTTAAAGCAATGAATTATGTACTTGTCACTTCCTAACCTGGCGCTCGGCATTAATAGGATAAGGCAAGGACTGGTCAGCTCAAGGTCAGGATAATGTGACTGAGTTTATCTCAATTTGTGGATTAGCATTAACGGGATTTTGCGCCCAAACTCTTCATATTTAAAACACAATGTATTATTTCAGCATTTGTTGGTAGCCCAACATTTATCCACAAGGCCTCTACGATCTACCTATTAAGAGGAGAGGCAGGGGTCAATGGTCAGACAGGCGGGGGCGGGGCATACACGGCAACATTACCCATGTGGGCCCCAGCAGACCGGAACAACAAACCACGGAGAGGGTGATTGCCGTCAGGAGGACAGCTTGGGGGTCCGGTTGCAATGGCGGGGGAGGGGGATAGGGGGGAGGAGTGAGCGGTGAGGGGGAGGCTGAGGTGTGAATGGGGAGTGGGGCGCGTTTTCCTTGGGTGGGGGGGGGGGGCTGTGAGAGTGGGACGGGGAAGGGGTAGCGGGAGGGGGAAGGGGATGGGGGTGCGGAGGAGGAGAATGGAGAAGTGGAGAGGGGGGAGAGGAGAGGGGAGCGGAGCGGAGAGGGGGGGGGGAAGTGAGCTGGAATAGTATGGGGGAGAGGGAAGAAGGGGGAGAGGGATGGTAGGAGGGTATGGGAGGGGGAGGAGAGGGGGAGGGGAGGGGAAATGGAGAGGGGGAAGGGATGGGGGAAGGGAAGAGGGGAGGAGAGGGGGGGGGACGGGGAAGGGGGGAAGAGCGGGGGAGGGGGAGGGACAGAAGGGAATGGCGTGAGGGGGGAAGAGGGAGAGGGGGGGGAAAGGGTGGGAGGGTGGGAGGGTGAGGGGTGAGGGTGAGAGTGAGGGGGGAGGGGATGGGGGGGGGTGGAGGGGACGGGAGGGGGGAGGAGGAGGGGAGGGGGGAGGGGAGGAGAGGGGGGGAGGGGGAGCGGCGAGGGGGAGGGGGACAGGCGGGGAGTGAGGGAGGGGAGATGGAAGAGGGGGGGTTGGGGAGGGGCAGGTGACAGCACACCGGGATGGAAGCGGGAGAGGAGGGGGGGGGGGCGGGTTGGCGTGGGGGGATGTAGGGGTATGGGGGAGTTGACAGCACACTGGGATGGGAGAGGGAGAGGAGGGTGTGTGTGTGTGGGGGGGGGGTGATGTAGGGGTAGGGGGAGGTGACTGCACACCGGGATGGGAGAGGGAGAGGAGGGGATGTGTGTGTGTGTGTAGGGGAGGGAGGATGTAGGGGTATGGGGGAGGTGACAGCACACCGGGATGACCCACATGGCGCCCCCTGTACGCGTCACCAGACAC